>SNQJ01S0200028.1:7432-21556 GCA_010110895.2 Picea sitchensis | reverse complement strand
ACTGGATCAGAATCAGAGTCTCTCAATTTCCCAATATCTATCACCATGGGAGTTTCCATGGATTTTCAATCCATCATCCCAAACTTCTAAAGAATCTTTACAACATACTTCCCTTTCCCCAAGAATATTTCACCATACTTATGCTATACTTCTAGTCCCAAATAATAATGCATGAGAGCAATATCCTTCATATCGAATTCAGAGGCCATCTCCCTCTTAGACTGAATAATGAGAGGCTATGCACCAACCTTTTGGAGCTTTCTTGAGTCCATACAAGGCCTTCTTCATACATGGGTTTCTCTCGGGTGTACCTCAAAAACTTGAGGTTTCTCTATGTATACTTTTTCCTCAATTACTTCATTGAGAAAAGTGGTATTTACATCCATCTGATGTAAAATCCAACCCATGGATGTTGCAAGAGATATGATGCCTCTAATAGAGGTATATCTGGAAATTGGAGCAAACATCTCATCATAGTCTTCTCCCTCCTGTTGGGAGAACCTTCTAGCCACAAATATTGCCTTGTATTTATTGATACTTTATAGAATTTCCTTCAGGTCTAGGAACAATTTCCCATACATCATTATGGATTGATATTCTTCCATCATAGCTTCCTTCCATTATTTCTTCTTGACTGACAACCAAAGATCCTCAAGTGTTCAACACTTGGCTTCTTTCCGGAGAAAGCTTCTTCTGGAGTCACGCTGTTCAATATATGACAATGACTTCTATTCTGAGCATATACAACTATCATAACTACTTCTCGCCATAGAAACATGAATAGATTGTGTTCATTCATCATTTCCTTGATATATTATTCAATGGATAGGTTCTTTCTTTTTGCTACAACATTCTGCTAAGGATTGTAGGGAGTAGTGAGCTCCCTCCTAATCCTAACCTCTCTGTAGAATGTCTTGAAATCATTTGAGGTGTACTCTCCCGCTTAGTGAGGAGGTTTACATTGGTCCACACACATCTGAGTGAATGATGTCCAAAACTTATTTTTCTTTACACACTTCATTTATAATTGATACTTGGTGAGATCACGTGCCTCAGCACTTGATGGAGTCATCTGCTCCATGTTTTGTAGTTTTCACTCTAGATCCTTCTCAGAGTTATCGCTTGTGACCTGCCCAGAACAAGAATAAAAAGAAAAAAATATTTCCAATAGAATTTTCATAAGAATGTATCTATGGTAACAAGGATGGTAGTCATCATAGGATTACCAAGGTGACCTTCCTAGGAGCAAAACAAGAAATAACTCCTAGAGGAGATGTTAGTTCATTTTGCAAACAAGTGCAATAAGCATCTATATCAATAGTACTTACATACAACCAAGTATACATAACAATAATAGAACCTTTCAAAGATTGTTCTCAAAACTATAGTTCTTACTTGTACTATAGAAACTATCAAACTTGATATGTGAAAATTGAAACTTAACAATTTGATCAATCAAACCTAGAGCCTGGAGCTTCAATTGATTGTTCTTATGAATGTACTGAATCCAAGATCACTGCTTGGACAAGGTCTCTTGTACATTCCTTTCAAAACACACTCATGCTTTGCTCGATGATATAACATGAAAAGCATATACAAGTGCATACCTTTGAAATTTGTAGTATCATTCAACTTGTCTTCTAATATGAAACTAGACAGCATCTTGACAAGAAGAGGTTGGAAACTTAATAAAAGAGGTCCAATGATTAGAACAAGCTAGAAACCCTGAAATTTCAACTTTGACCAAAAAATCAATTTTCTCCAAAAGTCAACCTTTAATTTTGACCAATCAACCTTTGACTTTGACCAAGAACTCAAACTTGATGTTTTTGCTGGTTGAGGGAACCAAAGGGTGAACTAGGCTAGGGTGCACTAGAATATTGATAAATTAGGTCAAATGCTTCACTTAAGGTGCCAAAAGAATTAGGTTAGGGTTTTTTGCAGCTGCAAAATCAGAAACCCTAGTTTTAGCTGCAACTGGTGCTACAACGAGATTGACAAATAACTCTCACTCTACCTTCTAGCGGTTATATTATTCTGAAGGTAGTGTGGGACCATAACCTATTAAAATATTGATGTGTGCATTTTACCATAGACAATATCACTATTGTCACCCAACCATAGGCACGCAACCACCCCCAAGAACCATAACATTTGTTAGATAGAATGATTCCAGAAGCAACACTAGAACCAATAGATAACCAAGAGAGCACATATTTCTCCAAATATAAATCACCATAAAGAAAGCCCCAAATCCACACAACAAGAAAAATACTCAACTGCATCAGTTGCAGTTGCAGTTGCATTTACCAAGAATACCACCAAGAATATCAAAATACCACCAAGAATGTCACCAAAAATACCACCAAGAGATACTAGAAGGTAAGGTGCATATCTTAGGCTAGATAGTGCTAGATAGAGAGACAAAGAATAACCCCAGAGGATCCACCTTCCATTCTTGTAGCTGCAGCTCCAAACTTGCATTGTGCTTGAGAGAGTGAGTGAAGTGAGTGAGTACAAATGAGCTCAAACGCCCTCTATTTATAGTTCTCCTTGTCAACTGTGTAGGATGACTTCTCCTTTTAGAGGCTAATACTTTAATATTATTCTTTTACTAAGATGACTTGTCTTCTAGGGTTTCTAGACATTTGTTTAGGGTTTTATTGCTTCCAGAATATTCTATTCTAGCCAAAGGTTACACATGGAGGTTAATACCTCCCACAGATACCATAATATTGAGAAGGGGGTGGGGGTGACTATAATAAAATGGGAGAAGGCATGTGTAGCAGGATTCAAAGATTGGTTAAGTTTATAGCCATCTTCATGATTAGACGATGAAAACCATAAGGGGCGAGTGATAAAAAACAAAATGAAGAGGAATTATGAACATAGACAATGGATAATAGGATTCCAAGGTTGGATAAGTTTACAACAATCTTCACAATTAAAGGAAATCGTCAAGGTCTAAAATGGGGGTAGGTGAAGAAGGTAATAGGTTAAAAGAAATAAAAAAATGGGGACAAGGCTTAATGACCTTGATGATGGATATTAGGAAATGGTCAGGGTAAAAAATGGGAGTGGGGTAGGGGGGACAAGGTAAAAGGTTAACCTTTATGGGATGGTGGATGAAAAACAAAAAAAGGGAGAAGAGTTAATGACCTACATGATATATAGTAAGCTTCCAATATTGGAAACGTTTGTATCCATGTAAAAGGTTAAAAGGAAAGGTGGGAAACCTTTAGGGGGTGGGGGATAATATTTCTCCCTTTTTGTTATTTTTTTCCTAACCCTCTAAAGGTCTTACTCCTTTCCTTTTAACCTTTTACCTTCTTCCCCCTAATCATTTTTTACCTTGACCGCTTTCTTTAATTGTGAAGATGAATACAAAGTTAGCCAATTTTGGAAGCTTACTATCCATTTTTTAGGCACCTTCTTCCCCCAACCCCCCACCACCCACATTTTATACCTTCACCATTTTCCCTTCTTCCCCCACCCCCCACCACCCACATTTTTTACCTTTATCGTTTTCTTTAATCATGAATATGACTACAAACTTATCCAATCTTGGAAGTCCAATATCCATCATATAGGTCATTAATCCTTCTCCTCTTTTCTCATTTTTATTCCTCACCCTTGAATGTTTTCCTCCTTTCCTTTTAACCTTCACTTTCTCCCTCCACCATTAATTACCGCGACCATTTCCTTTAATGGTGAAGATGGCTACAAAGTTAGCCAATATTGGAAGCCTACTATCTGTGGGTCATTAATCCTTCTCTATTGGAGATATTACACACTCACCTAGGTAATTATTTTCCTAAGGTTGATATTCCAATGTTGAGAACGCTTCCTTAGATGAGAATATTCTCTCTAGAGAATATTCCCCTACAATATAGGGCATTCCTCTTCAGTTTAGAGTCAATTACACTTATTTACACTTAGTTGGACTAGTGGAATTCACTCATGAATGGAAACCTTGTTTTTATCACCAGCAGTTGCATGTGTTTCTCTCACTTCCACATGTGTGACTCAGTTAACTAATGATTGCATGGATCAATTAACTAGGACTAGGTGGCATATTACTTAAGTTTTTTACAATGAGTGTCTATATCTCTCTAGATCACTACTATGACAACTTCACTTAGCCATGTAGAGTATATCATGTGTATTTTACCAATTTACTCATATAGTGAATACAATTCTATTGATTCTTTTCTCTCATCTCTTCTCTCCTTCTCTCAATTTGCAAGCTTTGTACGAATTGTTGTTAGCTAGATTCTATGTGCAGGTTTCACYGCAATTGTACATGGTATCAGAGCCCACATGTTGTTAGGATAAAGGAGAACATGTGTMTTATTTATAGGTCCATAAGGGAGATGTACTAAAAAAATATGGATTATTCATTGACAATACTTCTCATGCCTCATAACTACTTCTAGTGGAAGATAAAAAAATATGAATCAACTCAGATGCAAAGGCTTATACCGRATTACCTYGGTTATAGAGGTTGATCCAACCTCTGCTATTGAGAATAAAATGTATCTCAACCACATGGATGAGTCTTATGACCTCCTCTGTGTGTCTATGTTCCTCGAGCTTATGTTTCACATTGAAGCTTGTACCACACCAGATGAGATTTGGACAAAGTTGGAAGATCTCTTTGGAAAACATGAAGACATGAGAGGCCATATGCTCGAGGTCGAGCTAAATTCCATAGGTCCAAGGATTTTTTACAACATCCAAGACTTCTTTACGAAGTTCAAGTCCCTCCTCCTTCATCTAAAGGGATGTGTAATAGACAAATGCACTCAACACGGTCAATTAATCCTTTCTATATTAGCAAAACTTGGTCTATATTATGTTGTTTTCGTCCCATTGTTTTATACAAACAGGTTCACTTTAGGAGCAGCCTAGAAAACGCCGAAATTGGATCAATTGATTGAATCTAATCCTTTCTATATTAGCAAAACTTAGTCTATATTATGTTGTTTTCGTCCCATTGTTTTATACAAACAGGTTCACTTTAGGAGCAGCCTAGAAAACGCCGAAATTGGATTAATTTATTGAATCCCTCACACATGATCAAGTTAAGCTCATCAAAATGGGGATAATTAAGGGACACAATGCACATGCACTTGTTGTGCATGAAATCAGCAATGCATGCAATCCAAATACCAAGCAAAAAGGAAAGGGAAAGGCTCATGCAGAGCCAAAGAAAGAAGGGCACTCCAAGCCTTTCGATGATTCCTCGGGTTCAAAAGGTGGAAAAGGAAAGAAAGGGAAGACCAAATGCAGTTATTGCAACTGTGATTATCATCCCAAGTCTGCATGCATGAAGAAGCAGATTAATCAGATGGCGCAAATTCTTCAGAAGAACAACCTCGGGGATCACATTCCCAAAGTTTCCAAGAAGACGTTGGAAGATCAAGCCAAATGAGGTAAATCTCATGCATTTATTTCCAATAACTCTTATCTTGATGCATGTATATTAGATTTAGGTGCATCCCACCATATGGAAACAAAAAATAATGTTTTATCTTCTATTTCTGCATGCATGGGTCCAGGTCCCATCCTCATGGAAGATGATACCCTAGTTGAGGTTCTTGGCCAAGGGAGAGTAGAAATCCCACATGGAAGTTTTGAGAACATCTTGCATATTCCAAAACTCTATGTGAATATACTCTCCATTTATCAGATAACACGTTCTGGTATGAGAAAAAGGGTGGAATTCACACATGATTCTGTAACCATATATGATATGTGTAATAACTCCATGATCGTTGTTGGTGAGGTAAACCACCAATCTCATTTGTATACTTTCAGTAAATTCATTATAAAATATGATTATGCTTTACTATTGACATATGTTGATGATACTACTAGATTATGGCACAAGATATTCGATCATCTGAATTTCAAATACATGCATCAACTATGAAAACAGGATATGGTCCCCGACTTACCCAACATACACTTTTCAAAAGGAGTTTGTCAAGGACAGATTCTTGGAAAACATCCTCAAGAGAAGTTTAAGAAAGGGAAGGCCTCGAGGTCCTCCTCTCCTTTGAATCTCATCCATAGTGATATGACATAACCCTTTCCTCATTTTTCCATCAATGAAGCAAGGTATGTGCTTACATTTATTGATAATTTCTCGTGATACACTTGGCTGTATTTTCTGAGGAAGAAGTCCAAGGTTTTTGAGAATCTCAAATAATTCAAAGCACATGTAGAGACTCAGTCCGGAAGAAAGATCAAAATCCTCTGCATAGATAATGGGGGGGAATATGTGAACCAAGATGTCCAACATCTTTGTTCAGAGGAAACTATACAATTGCAACACACAATACCTTATGTTCCACGTCAGAACGAAGTAGCTAAGAGGAAGAACAAATCCCTAAAGGAGATAGCCACTTGTATGTTTCAATCTCTACCTCCCAAGATTTTGGACGAGGCACTTAACTATGATAACCACATTTAAAACATGTATCCTCGTAGATCTATCAAGTACTAGAGTCCCTTTGAGGCATGGAGAAACAACAAACTAAAAGTCACCCACTTATGAATATTTGGATCATGTGCATGGGCCCACGTACCCTTTGAAAAGAGGAAAGTGTTAGATCCATAGTGTACCACATGCATATTCCTAGGATATCCATATGGTGTGAAGGGTTACAGGTTGATTGATCCCTTTACTGACAGGCTTGTCATTGAGCACAATGTTTAGTTTGAGGAAACTCCCTTGCAAGCACCATCAGAGCCACATGCATATACCTCTGTACCACTTCCTGAAATGATGAGTCGACTCACTCAGATCATGGTTCATATATGAGCTCTGAAATATGTTGAGCCACCACAGATACCCAAGTGGGCAGAGTCCACCCTACAGGAAATAGGAGACCTTGTGGGGGATACAACAGATCATATTAGGACGAGTTTTCAGTTTGAGGATCTTCCTCACGCACTCACAACTACCAAACCAATGATTCCTATGCATTTCTATATGGTTCTAGCTTCAGACCCACAAACCTATGCAGATGATATAGGAAATCTCTTCTGGGAAGACACCATGCAAGAGGACTATACAACTCTCCTCGAGAAGCAAACTTGTAATATAGTTTTGCTTCCTTCAGATATGAATCTTGTCAGATGCAGATGGATCTATAGGACCAAGAAGGCAATAGAAGGATAGGTGATTAGGTATAAGGAAAGATTGGTTGCCAAAGGATTTTAGTAGATCCATGGGATAGACTATGATGAGAGCTTTGCTCCCGTAGAAAATATGGATTCCACCTAATTGGCCCTTTCCATAGTGACATCTAAGGGGTGGGAAGTTCACCAGATGAACGTGAAGAATTATTTTATTCACGAGGATTTCTCAAAGGAGATTTACATGGAGAAATCACAGGCGTTCATTTAGAACTCATCCTTAGTATTTCGACTAAAGAAGTCCCTCGATGGCCTCAATCAGGAATGTAGAGCATGGTATCTGAAGATAGATGCCTACTTGCTCTCTCAACACTTTGTCAGATGAAAATCAGATCCAAACATCTACATGTTGAGGACCTAAGAATCCTTGTTGATCCTAGTTCTCTTTGTTGATGACCTCCAGATCATAGGAAGTTCGGCCTCAACAATTGTTACGGTCAAATAAATTATGCACGAGAGGTTCTCTATGATGGACATGGGTACACTGCACTATTTCCTTGGTCTCAAGATTACTCAGGATGATTCAAGAATCAAGCTATCTCAGACTAAGTATGCCAGGGATCTCTTGGTTAGATTCCACATGACCAACTGCAAGTCCACAACCACACCCTTTCTTTCTGGGGTACATCTTGAGGATGGCGAGGATACACTCGTGGTGGAAAGAACCTTGTATCAACATCTTGTGGGGATCCTTTTATATCTCACCCACACTCGGTTGGATCTCTCATATGCAATAGGGGAAGTTTCTAGGTACATGCAGGAGACGCATGAGCTAAACTGGAAGGCTGACAAGTGCATCCTTAAATATGTTCATGACACCACAACTTATGGGATCCACTATGCAACAAGTTGTGCATTGGATATCATGGGATTCATCGATTTTGATTAGGTTGGTGATAACAAAGATCACAATTCCACTTCTAGGTATGTTCTTAGTTTGGGTTCTGGTCCCATCTGTTGGTCGGAAAAAAGAAGTAAACTATTTCTCTATCGTCAGCAGAGGCCAAGTACAGAGGAGGGGTCAATGTCACTATTTAAGCACTTTAGATTCATAACTTCCTCACCGAGCTTAGCATCCAGTTTCATTGTCCAAATGTCATTAGGTGTGACAATCAGAGTAATATCAAGTTTTAAAGAGACCCAATGCAACGACAAAGGACCAAACACATCGAGATCGATATGCATTACATCAGAGAGTTGGTACATGACATGATCATTTATTTGCAGTACTTTCCATATTTTGAACAGACTGCATACATCTTCACTAAGACATTTACTGAGCATAAGTTCCACATCATGCACAATTGTCTTGGAGTGAAGGACACGATTACTTAGAAATTTTCTTTCTCTCTTCTTCTTCTTTTTTGATGCATTGTACCTTGAGGGGGTGTTTTTCCCATGAGGTTCTCCCTCTTTCCTATATTTTTCAGTGTTTCATTCTTAGATGCATTGTAGAATGGGTACCTAACATGACCTTGGTTACTGAGACCCATTTGTAGTTTACACCCTAGTAGTGTTCAAGGGGGGTATTTAAGATATTACACACTCACCTAGGTAATTCTTTTCCTAAGGTTGATAGTCCAATGTTGAGAATTCTTCCTCAGATGAAAATATTCTCTCTAGAGAATATTCCCATACAAAATAGGGCACTCATCTTTAGTTTAGAGTCAGTTACACTCAGTTAGACTAGTGGAATTCACTCATGCATGAGAGCCTCATGTGTTTCTCTCACTCCCAAGGGGTTTTTTTCCCACGGGGTTCTCCCTCTTTCTTATATTTTTCAATGTTTCATTATTAGATGCATTGTAGAATGGGTACCTAACATGGCCTTGGTTACCATGACCCATTCGTCATTTACAGCCTAGTAGTGTTCAGGGGGGGTGTTGAAGATATTACACACTCACCTAAGTAATTCTTTTCCTAAGGTTGATAGTCCAATGTTGAGAATGCTTCCTCAGATGAGAATATTCTCTCTAGAGAATATTCCCCTACAAAATAGGGCACTCATCTTCAGTTTAGAGTCAGTTACACTTAGTTAAACTAGTGGAAGTCACTCATGCATGGAAACCTCATGTGTTTCTCTCACTTCCACACGTGTGACTCAGTTAACTAATGATTGCATGGATTAGTTAACTAGGATTAGGTGGTAGATTACTTAAGTTTCTATGAGTGAGTGTCTAGATCTCTCTAGATAAATACTATGGTGACTTCACTTATCCATTGTAGAATATATCAAGTGTATTTTACCATTTTACTCATACAATGAATACAATTCTATGGCATTGTCTAAATGTTCTACGTTTTTTCCATTTTCATTGGAATCCAASAACATAAATCTAGACAAAATTGCAATTTTCTCTCRTCTAAATTGCATTTATGAATGCATAGATGGATTCATCTTGTTGAAAAATGTTGGGACACTCAGGTTATACAAAATTAACCAGTAAAATATGCAAATCCAACAATTTCTAGCCGGATTTAGAGTAAAATTAAATAGAAAATATCGTGAGAAAAGAGCCAGAACTTAGAATGTTTAGACTATTACCAATTCTATTGATTATTTTATCTTATCTCTTCTCTCCTTCTCTCAATTTGCAAGCTTTGTACAAATTATTGTTACCTAGATTCTCTTTGCAAGTTTCACCATTTCCTTTTTCATAATATTACTTATAACGTTAAAAACTCATTTTTATCATTCATTTTTTTATTTCATTTAAACTTATTTATTTTCTTTCACCTTAGCTTAATGAATATTATTATTACTTTTCACTTTCTTTACAATGGTTATCCTTTTAAAATACATTTTTTTAGTGTATTAACTTTAACCCCACACTCTCTTTTCTTCCATCAATCTTCGCTTCCATCAATATTTGATTTGTTTTCTATTGATCGAGTGTCATTGTTTGATTTTTATTTCTTCTCCTATGATAAGTGGAGTCTCTACTAGAGAATCTCCTTGGTTAAATCCAATGCCTCCCTAACACTCTCTATAAGAAAACCTATTGAATGAATAAATTAAAAGAAATATGTTATCAGTACCACTAAACAATAGACACAATAATCAAAACACATATATAGTATCATCAACATAGATCCATCTTAACCTTGGATCTATAAGTGGTGAGAGTGATCAAATATCTAGAGATACAATTTTTTAGCATTTGGTTATCTTAACATGATTGGGTAGAGAGATGTTCATATATCATAACTCATTAAAATAATAATATATATATATATTAAAAAAATGAAATATTAATATATTTTATAATACTTTAATATTAATATATTCAACCAACATGGATCCATTTTAATCTTGGTTTTCATTTTGGAATCCATTTTAACTTTGGATTTCATCTTGAGAGATTTGATCATGCTATTAAGATAAATCTATGCATATTTGATGAAATATTTCATTAATTAATTTATATTTAATAAATGAATCAACTTATTTATTTCTTAATTAATTCTGATTTAATTCATTATTTAAAAAAAAAATACAGGAAATTCATTTTTAATTAAATTATTTGATTAAAAATTATTTCCTTAAAAATTCATTACCTATTTTATATCTATTGAATTATTATTTAAGAATTTTATTATATTTTAATTAATTATACTTGTATTTAAATTAATAAGCTATGTTTTTAATTTATTTAATAAGTAAAAATGTTTAAAAATTTAATTATATTTTAATTAATTATTTTTTTATTTAATTTAATAAATTATGTCTTTAATTTATTTAATAAGTAAAAATGTTTAGAGAAACACTAGGATAATAAGATTTTTCATTCCATGCATTGATAGATTATGTGTGTGATTAATCTTTATAATCAACTTTATGATTGAAGATTGACATTGTGATATATATATATATATATTCTTTTCATTTTCTCAAAAAAAAGCAACCCAAATACTTCTCACTAGATAGGTAAATAACCAAATATAAAAATGGACGAAATAATTATATATTCATAGTAATTAATTTTATTAATTTTTTTTAATAAAGGAAAAAAAACTTATATTAATAAATATAAAATTTTTGAATTAGATTTACATTTAAATCTGTTCTTTGAGACAGTTAAACTGATTTATACAAAAGTTATTCACTGTTAATCTCAACATTACATATAGAAACAGTTGTCTATTTCACTTTTCAGATTTTCAAAATTCCAATTTTTCATAATTTCATGTGTGTTCATCATGATCTTCAATAAAAAATATTCCATCTTCTTCTAAGAGAAGAGGTTCCTTTGACAGCTTATCCACTTCCTTATTGAATATCCTGTATATATGTTGAGCCTTTATCTGAACAAAATTCCTACTCAACGCTCGAATTCTTGACATCCAAGGCTGAAGCGAGATCACCTGTAGATTATTATCATTAGTGAACCAATCTATAATAATCTTTGAATCTCCTGCTATCTGAATCCTATTTATCTTTTTGTAGCATGCAAAATGAAGAATACACCACAAAAAAAGTAATTCCCCTTTTGTATTAGTACCATAACCACATGACATCTTCAATCTGAAAGTTCCTAGTATGGGACATTTAATGACCGCACCAACCCCACATTTTGTACCTCTTTCTTAAGAGGCTCCATAAAAAAAGCCAACTTTCAAATCCCAGTCTAGTAGAGGTGTTCTGTCAACTCTGCTTCCCTTATCAATCTTATGTGAATAAATTTTGCCCATATCCTGTAATATATTGTTATACACTCTAAACCTATTAGGCAACCGATTTTCAAATATTACCAGATTCCTTTGTTTCCATATCTCCCAACAGATGACACTTGGTAACTTCTCGGAATTATCCTTATGTTTTATCCAGTTAATGTAACAATCTGCTACCTGTCTCCCTTCCCAAATATCTTTACACTTTAATTGCTTTAGTATATTGTACCAGATATCTTTGGTAAAAGTACAATCCAGAAAGAGGTGTTTTGTATTTTCCCCTTCAAACCCACATAGTACACACATAATAGGACCTACAAAACCTTTTCTTACAAGATTATCCCAAGTTAGTATTTTTTGTTCAAGCATCAATCAAGAAAACAATTTGATTTTTAGTGGAATCTGCCATTGCCAAAGATCAATGTACCAGAAATTTGTAGTTTCTCCTCCCTCCATCAAAAAATGCACTTCATATGCATGTTTTTCATTTACCTGACCCATCTTAGTATCCCAAGACCACAACATGTAGTCTTTTTCATTATTTAAATCAATTCTGGATCCTAATAAGCCCTTCACATAGTTATTCCATTCCACTAGTTGTTCACCTTCCAAGCCTAAAGTCTTAGCCTCTTTCCAGGTTGTTTGTCTCAATCCTTCCTGATGCATTTCTCTTGCTTGTGCAAGATGCTCAATGCCTTTATCCTTCAAGTGTTGTATTATATCCTTTGACAAGTTGTAATACCTGTGTGCCCCAACCATTGGATCTAATCCTATTCTAATCTCTTCCCCATTGCCCGGTTTCCAAGCCAACCAATATGTCACTATGTTGTATGACGAAGTCAAAGCTCTCCATAGATTTGATATTCCAGGCCAGTTTTTCATTCCTTCCCTAAACCAGACCTCCATCGATGTCTTCCTGGGATATTTATTAAGTATTACCTCATGCCATAGCCCAGGCACCATTAGTCCCCTGCACAAACTTTTTGCTGCTAGTGCTTTCCCAAAAATAAAAAAAAATTTGATTCCCCACCCACCCACCTTCTTTGGTTTGGCTAACTTTTTCCAACTAATGAGATGAACTTCTTCTTTCAACTTATTCCCCGACCACAGGAAGTTGAACATTCTTCTTCTAATATTATTTAGAGTACCTTTTGGAATTTTAGCTAAGGATAACCAATACACTGGAATACTTTCCAGTACTGATTTGACTAAAATAACCCTCCCTCCTAGACTTAGCCACCTGTGGCTCCAATTTGAAATTCTAGCATCAAATTTCTTTTCCATCCATCTCCAATCTGATTTAGTATAACAATTTGGATTAAGATAACACCCTAGATATTTAAAACCTGTTTTAACTGGTTTAGTTTCAAAAGGAAACAATTCCTTTACTTCAACAAGTTCCTCTATAATTCACCCTACTTCTAAAAATGTTGATTTCTATTAATTATTGTAGATAGAATATCTATTAATCTCAAATCTAATTGATTAAATTAAACAAAAAAATTGTTTATTAATTTTCATAATCCTAATTAAAAAATTATAAATATCTTTTTTAATGAGTATAGAAATAAAAAAGAAATGTTAAAATAAAATAAATAATATCTATAATATTTAATAAATTTACTAAATAAATTCCATGTATATCATAAATTTACTAAATAAACTCCATGTTGTTATTCATATCGACTTTTAATTTTTAATTATATTTTTTATAAATCTAATATCATAAATGTAATATGTTAATATATGCTAATACTTTTGATTGAAATAAGGGCCCCCATGGGGAGTGATCTTTCACTCCTAAGGAAATAATAATATTGAGTTTTCACGGGACTAGGTTACACTACAAATAATTAAGCAGAGGCTCTTGTATTATATATGAAGCTATAATTCAACTAGAATAGTTTTCATTGGTGATTCTAAATTAATTATTAAAAGGTTTCAAAACGAATCTACCACAGAATCAAGATGATAAAAACAGACTCCTTGGAAAAGGAAACAAATAAATTTGAACAAAGCACCCTCAAAATCAATGAGGAATATTCTCAAATGTATTTACCTTAAGCTATCTATGTTCCTTTGTAAAAAATTCAACTCCCTCAAGGAAAATTAATGTTGAATTGAAAGGAATGGGAGGGGACGTGACTCCACCTCCCTTCAACCCATGAGTTGCTATCATCACTCAGATTCATGGCGCACTAAGAAGACCTCATGTACCAGAGACATGAGGAAGAACCTTCACATCAC
>SNQJ01S0200027.1:0-11292 GCA_010110895.2 Picea sitchensis | reverse complement strand
CAAGTGCCCTATAGTGATGTGCACTCCATGTATGTAGGCCATGTTTCAGGTGGTAGTAGGGCCATGAGGGGATGCTTCATGATAGGTCATGGAATCACCATGTGTCAGAGGGATAGTTTTTCCATCGAATCAAACCTTGAGTTTATAATGGACATGAACTTGCTCCAATGGGCCGATAATCCTACATCCAGATATTACATATCGCAACATGGATAGAGACATATGGAATGGTATGATATATTCATGTGTCAAAGGTGATAGAATATTGGAAATGAGCCCATGTATGTGAAGACTCGGGAGCCGAAACTCGATGGTATGACAACTTGATATGACATCGAACAACATCATCTATCCAGTGTTTTATGGAAATTTGGTGCTATATGATGGGGCCTCATACTCAAGTGCAGATCTTAGGTCAGATCGACCCTTTGAGGGTTATGTAAAATGAATTTACCGAAGGTTTCGAGACCTGATAAGCCAAGGGTTCGGTGGATGAAGTGGCAAGTGCCATGCCTACAACCATGATTGTGCTATGGGGTGACGTTTTTAGACACATCAGTGCAACTTCGTATGGGCATGACGACATAGAGTCACGTGACACTACAAAGGATTTTGGCCATTGAAAAACCAAGAAACTTAGAAGGGCCATAAATTCTAATCCAAAGCTAGATTTTGAGCGTAGAGACAATTATTATAAATATATGGATTAGCAAAATCAATTTACGAAGTCTAATTGAAGAAATTAATAGTTGGAAAATAGAAATTTTTTGACACCCCATCCCTTAGAAGATACTTAAGGGTCAGGTATGTTACAACCAATATAGTGTTGGAGGTAATTTTGACCAAAAATATTTAGTAGCATCATAAGGATTGGAATGAAAGGATTCCAGAGGCCCTTTGGGCTTACCAAGCCACCTAGAGGAACATTACAAGGTTCACCCCCTATGAGATTTTGTATGGAAAACATGAGGCTCTCCTTGTATAATTTGAGATAACGACATTAAGAACCAAATTAAAAGTGGGATTCCATATCTGAGAGGCCCAACAACATTGACATAATCAAATCAATGAAATTGAATAAATATTTCAATATTCTTTACAGTATACTTCTCTAGTCTAACAACAAGGAATCGAATGGAAAGATGGATTCATCAAGAAGAAGAAGTTTAAATAAGGAGATTGGGCCATTCTATTTGAATCAAAGTATAAATATTTCAAGGGAAAGTTCTACACTCGATGGTTAGGGCCCTACCAAATCAAAACTATTTATGATAATGGATCCATCAATATTTTCACCATCGATGAATAAATGACTCAATGGTCATTGGTTGAGGGTGTACCAGAAATCCAAAACTAGAGAGGAATTTATTCAAGATTTATTCAAGAAAGAATATCTGGAAGTTGTAAGGTGGCTATGCCACCCAAAACCACAACTTCCTAATCCATTTTCCAGTTCAAATTTAAAAAGAAAATATAAAAAGAAAGAAATAAAAAATAATAAAGATCTGGTAGTGAAAACATAGTTCCAGTATTTACTAGCCTTAGTGATATTAAAAAACTAGTTCCTGGCCAATACCACCAAGCAAAAAAAATTTAGTTATAAAAATATCCTCAGAGGCGTAGTTGGACATTATTTTGTTTGAAAACTAGTTTTCCATAGAGCAAGGTCTAAGAAAAAAAATAATCTATCAACTTTCCAGGGACAACCTCAATCCTTGTTCCAAATGCAAGAGAAGCTTCCTTGTGCCAATTTCCACATGACCATTAGGAGGACTGTCTGACAAAGAATTCACTTTGTATTTTTAGGACAATATTGGGTTTATTATCCAAGCATGATGTTTTCTGCAACATCCTAAACATTCTAACATCTATAAGATGAGGAAGAAGTGAATAATTTTTACTTGTCCATGTTATCTTTTCTGCACTAGCTTCATGATATGTGCCTTTTCCAAGAAAAATATGATGATTATATTCACTTGAGTGGATAAAATTATTTCTCATGAAGATTCAATATTATATCCCTTCATTCTTCAATCATCAACTGAAATAAAGAGATCCATCAACATCAACATGCCATCCATAATTTTGGTTTCCTCATAAAAATTATAGGTTTTCTCTAACTCACTCTTAATTTTTTCATGCATAGAACTTAAAGGATTAATGGAAAGACCTAGTACCAAAGAGATACCTCTTGTTTTTAGCTAAGGTAATGACTAAATTCATAATCCCTATATACTTAAGATAATGGTCAAAAACCCATTATATAATTAAATAACATAATACCAAGGTTCCATTTCATTCAAACAACATAATACCTTAAGATTCAATCCATTTGGTAGCATGATTCTCTAGGTTCATGTTATTGTTCATGCCATTTGGTAGAATGATTTCCTAGAGTTCCATATAACTATATTAAAATACCATGTCATGTCATTCAGTAGAATGAGACCTAAAGTTTTGAATATATAAAAAACCAAAATTTGTGCATATGAATCCAACACATGTGCCAAAAGGATTGTTCTTATTAATCCACCATGAAAAATTCATGTTTTTATCACTCCACCATAATATTGTTGTCCTTATTTCAAGCTTAGGAAATTCCATCCACTTCATTGTTTAATTAAAGAATACTTGGAAAATCTTCTCCTTTGTTCCATAGACTTAAAAAAACCACTCCTCTTTTCTACAAAGTTAAAACCATATCCAAGTTGAAGAAAACCCTCACCATACCCTGACCTACTTCTATTTATTGAACAATATGGGAGGCTCAATAAACTGGGTGGTTCCTGAAGGAATCAACATTATAAGGTCCAATCCAAAATCTATGGAAATATTCAGATAGGTAGGGTGGATCCATTTCTTCAATAAATATTTTGTCTCAAATACAAAGATCTCTTTATAATTTTCCTAGACTTTCAATGTAAATTAGGCTCTAGTGTGAAAATTAGCGATAATAGTTACTTAAGGGTTCATCAACATAATGACAAGACTTCCTTAGTAGGGGGAAAGGTGGTCCAAAAATTTTAAATTTCCAAATGAAATTTGGTCTCGGTTCGTGGTGAAACCCTCTCCTCCGTAAGATGTTAGAAAGGAATTTATAAAGAGGCATTGATATCCTTGTGAAAGGAAGTTTTTTTTTTCATCCATAATTTTTTTACTAGCAAAGGAAGGTTCAACATGGTGTTTCACTATCATATCATAGTTCTAATGCACCTCAAGGATGGTAAAATTATTAATATGACATTCTTTTTTCTTAAAATTTTAACTAAAATGGATACATATATAAGGAAATGGGAAAACCCTGAGTCAAGGATATATCATCAAGGGTTAATTAAAATTATAATCACAATGGAGCTAGATAGATTGAGTATTCCATGGGACATGTTCTCCAAAGGAATTAGAACAAAACCTTGTTCTACGATTATTACACTAAGGGGTTGTCCTACATAGAAAAAGTCTTAGGCCCCTATGTCATCCACTTTAGTTCCAATTACAAGGTCATATACAAAATCATGTTATCAGTACAAGATGTGGGAATCTAAGTAGTCAAAGGCTTCAAAAGAAAGGGAGGCTATGCAATCCACTAAAGGCATTGCTACGTTATCAAAACCCATATATTGCAAGCTTGAGGAAGTGGAAGAATTGAGGGTCCAAGAAGCATAATCCTTTGAACAACAAGAGGAAAAACCCAAAAATGAAGAGAAATCAAAGGAATTGGAAGGAGAATATGACCAAACCTTGGGTCAAGGAGAAGAATCATGAAGAGAGTAATTTGAAGGGTTATCATCCCCAAAGCCCTTGTCACCATACAAGAAATTAGATAGATTATTTGAGGAAATAAATTCACTAGGATCACTATCACCAATATAGCATGGCCAATCCATGGATTTCAAAAAGTCTCAAATCCCAAGTCCCTTTCAAGAGCCAGAATTGGCAGAATCAAATAGAAGAAAAACTAGGACTAGGACCCAGTTTGATGATAATGATTTATTAATGATAGTGATAGAGACAGTGATAGTGATAGTGATAGTGACAGGTTGATTCTTTTATATACATATTTGAGGGTGGAAGTAAGGGGTAAGGAAAGGGGGTTGGAGCCTCCTTTCAGTTGTAGCTGGAGAATCTAGGGAGTTGTAGCTTACTTTAGGTTGGATCCTATAAACTAGGGGGTTGAAGCCTCCTTCCAGTTGGAGCTAAAAAATATTGGAAGGTGTAGCTTCCTATGAATGTAATCTTATTATTATATAAGAAAAACATTCCATGGATTTCCATGTAAATCTATTGTGCACTGTGTATTTCTTCTTCTAATCTTTATGGTATATTGGATGCATTTATCTTATTTAAAAATTAAAGTTTAAAAAGTGCTAAATTATACTTGGTACTGATTCACCCCCCCTTTCAATATCAACAATTGGTATCAGATCTAGGTTATCTTCAGAATAGTCTAATGATTGGAAGGGAGATTGTGAGAAAAAATGGAAGGCCACATTCCAAATAGGATTCCACCATTTTATGGAAACAATTATGCATACTGGAGAAACATAATGAAAACTTACTTGATAACTTTAGGATTGGATATTTGGATCTTAGTTGTCGATGGCTATAAAGTACCAAAAACCACTCCAAATTATCCCAATGAGAATAAATTAATGATATTTAATTCAAATTCTAGGCATCTTATCAGAATTGGATTGACACCAATTGTTTATAGCAAGGTGATGACTTGCACCACAACTAAATAGGTTTGGGATAAACTTCAAAATATTTATGAAGGCGATGTGAAAGTGAGGTAGGTGAATCTTCAACGACACAAAGAAACATTTGAAAATATGAAAAAGAAGATATTGCAACCTATTTACTCAGAGTATATGAAGTTGTCAATGCTAACTGAGGATTAGGAGAAGAAGTCAAAGAGTCCTTGGTTGTACAGAAAGTGTTGAGATCACTTCATTTGAGATATGATGCCAAGGTATCGACCATTGAATAAAATATGGATTTGACCAAAATTACAATGGATGAACTACATGGGACCCTTGCAAACTATGAAATGAGAAGAGATAAAGAAAATTAACAACCAAACAGGGAAGCATATTTTAAAGTCATGAAGAAAAAAAAAACATAAAACACAAAGTATGAATCATATGAATCATATGAATAAAAAACACATTTCTTAAGGAGGCTCAATGACCCAAACCCCCACCCCCTCCTAGGGTTCACAAGACCTCTTGGTCTTGGATCGTTCTTATTCAGAGATGAAACAGCTCTTGGGCCCCCGCTGATCCCTCAAATCATTTCGCAGAAGTCCTTTAACTCTCTCTCTCTGTAGGTCCATACAAATACGAACCCTATGGGCCTCTTTTCTAATCCCCCCTTTCCTTAGAAATAAAATTCAGCATTGGTCCCCTTTGTTCCAGCCAAAATATGCATATGACCAAGGGATCAAAACTAGGTGCCAAACACAACACGCTATTTCATCACTTCGGAGCTACGGGCTTCGGGAGCTTTGCACCTAACTATTTTAAAAACCTCCAAACCTGTAAATGGGGGAAGTTTCGAACAACTACAGGGATCAATGGTCTCAACTTCCCACCAAAATATATGGCTCACAAAAAACTCTGAGACTCCAAGATTCAGAGCTTCCCGCTGTAAGACTTGTGGTTCCTCCCAAACTCACGAATTGATGAAGTTTCGAACCACAATCATGATCGAGGGCTATCAACGTGTGTTGAGATCAATGGATAACACCCTCTTTGGGCTTCAAGCTTCGAGGATTTTTGAATCACTGATCCATAGATCCTCTGGAGTGCCGAATCAGTGAATACACACAACCAAAAAATCAACAGACCATGCCTTCGAGTTAACCAACGACAACCATCCACTCTGGAACTCTAGGATTCAAGGGTTCTAGATGTCTAACACACTCAATCCTCCGGATCGTCGGACTAGTGAACTCACAAAGGACCGAAATCAATGGTTCCCATGTCCTGGAATATGGACAACCTGGATCTAATCTGGACTTTGGGACTTCAGGAGTTTCTGCAACACAACCCTTCACAACCTCCGAACTCTGAATTAGTGGAGGTCAGATCTTCTCTCCATGTGGCCTCCTTCAAATCGATGGTCGATATTAACTCTGGCCTTCAGGCCTTCAAGATTCATCTAACCAACACACTCATTATTCCCCAGATGGGTGAATTCCAAACTATTAACAATCTTGTGATGCATGTATCTTGCACCAGCACCTAGGATTCGCTTCGACCTTCAAATATTCAGGATTCTTGCGTACTTTTGTGTCTATGCTACATATTATTGGGATAGTCGGACTTCTAGACTACTCCTGATCTACTCAAATGTGTCCTTGCTGATGGAAGGTATCAATTCACTTCGGGCTTCAGGAGCTTCTCCTCTCCTGCACCCCATGCACAAAATTTGCCAAATATGCAAAGTTCGAAGGACTTCCAGGGTTAAAAACCATACACCTTTTCTTGATCTGACGATTTATGTAGCTCATTCTTAGATCCAAGGGCTTGGATATATTATCCTCCTGCATGCTCCTCCTTCTTTCTGGACTCCGATCCGACGATCCAGATTGTTTTCCGCATCTAATCTGATGGTTGTCATAGCTTCTTCTTCTGTTGTTGTGCAACTTCCCTTCAAATGAAGGATTGCTCAATTTTCTCAAAGGATTAACCTTTGATTCTCTCATGCAGGTTTGTAATCTTGGCCTCTTCTCACACTACACCTCCTGAGATTAGAACTTAAAGTAAGTTCTCCTATGCACACCTTGTTCTTCTCCTGCAGTCTGAGACTTAGACTATTTTTTGGCACATTCCTTGTGCTAAATCCTCAGAGTGTTCAGTAAATCTGGTATTCCCACCTGGAAATCTACTCACATAAATCAAAGCATAGTTCTCGCACACTCCTTGCGCCTTCTCAATGCACTCCTTGCAGAGCCTCCTCATTTGAAGTCTTTAGACCTCAAAAATTCCCTATAGTAAATGTGTTGAACCTACACAAAATATATCTAGCTAGAAAATACCACACACATTTGTAGAGAGAAATTAAGAAAGAAGAAGCAAGAGAGAAAGAATGGAATAATTCTCATTAACCGTAATGAATAATGAATAATTTACACATGATATACTCTGTATAACTCAACCAATGCACACTGGAAGTGAAGACAATGTGTCATAGTGATGGTCTAGAGTGATCTGGACACACACCAACAATTACAGGAGTGAACTGCCATGTAGTCTAGTCTCTCGGGTAGTTACGGGAGTGAACTGCCACCTAGCTGAGTTAACTGGTCTACCAGTCTTCAGTTAACTGAATGAAACAGAGTGAAGTTAGGAGGAGATAAAGGAATCATCGGTAATGTGCTAGTCTGGTGATGATCCTAAGGACAATGTGCATTAGTTGGTGATGATCCCAATGTTCCATGGTGAAAAAACCAATGCAACATGTAGAATCCACTAAACTAGTCAAAATGAAGTGAAAACTGAAGAGGATATTCTCCCTAAACTTTAGGAGACTAGATAAAGACTAATAAACATAGGAAAAACATTAGGAAAAATAAATCCTAGGTGTGTGTGAAGTAACTCCAACACCTACGCACTCCTTGTGCTCAGGTTCAGAGTGTTCTATGACTCTGAAGTGCAAACTTTGCACCATTCCTTCTGAGCTTTAGGAATTGTTCTGGTGTTCCCACTTGGCATTTTCTCTCTCTCAAAATCAAGCCAGAGATCAAAATGCACTCCTTGCACTGGCTTCATAGAGTTTTCAACTACTCTGGTGTGCACTCCTTGCACAAGACTTAAGAGTCTAGAACACTCAGAAAACTACAGATAGATAGAGAAGTCTATCTAATTCCTACAAATGAAAACATTCATATGCTCACAACATTCATGAGAACACAATAAACATTCAAACATATTCAGAAAACTCATAGAACATACACACAAAAAAATCATAGGCAGGGAAATATTCTCTTTGTATTAAGATTGAATGTTATTTACACTATGTGAAAGGCTATACTGCAACAAAGTCTCATCTCTCTCTCCTCTCCTCTCTTCTTCTCTCCTTAGTAGCTAACTATTGAATTTTTGATACGAAGATATTTTTACAAAGGAGGGGCTTCTCATGCCTTCCTCCACCTACCTACTTTAAATTACATTTAATGAACATCTAGTCTGAATATGATCTAGATATACCTACTATTAGCCATTAAAGGCGACTCTACACTCAGCTTGTACAAATATAGGGGCTCGACTTTCCTCGAGCCTACAAACACTTAATACATTAAATTTCTAAATCAAGTTAAAAAATGAGAGGGTTGGTGCCTCTCTTCCCTTGGAATTTTTTCCTCCTAGTGTGTCGATGCGCTTGCTTGCTGATGTGTTGGCAAGTTGGAGCGATGCTCCTGCATCACTCAAGAGGGGAACTGACAAATACAAAGGTAAGTTACCTTTTAAAGGCTTCAATTGTAGTAGAGTAGGACACTATGCTAAGAAATTTCCTTTTGAAGAAAATAAAATCTTCCAAAAGAAAAAGAGTCTTTACTCCAAGGAGGACAATAGTTCTTCACATGAAAGTGATGGAGATGAAAGGGAAGTAATGGATGGTATCTTCATAATTCAAGAAACTAAGAATGATGACCATAAAAATTATGAAATAGATGAAATCGATTATGAAGAATATTCTGATGGAAAGACCGAAGAAACAAACATAGAATCTTTCTGAGGAAGAAAATGCATCACATAAAGTGAACATGAAGATGAAGAAAATCTTGAAAAATTGAAGCATGTTGAAGAAGAAAATAACAAGATCATAAACAAAAATAGAGAGCTAAAAAATGAATTGAAAAATTGTGAAGAAGAGAATCATGACCTTGAAAAGAAAATTGACAGCTTGAAGGAGCAGTTAGATAAAAAAAATAACATTATGGAGCAGTTAGATAAAAAGATAGAATATTATGAGAAGTTAAAAACATAATTGGATCACATAAGAAAAGGGTTGATGTTTATAACAAAAAATTTGAATTACTACAAGAATTTGAAAAAAGTACTGAAAAGTTAGATGAAATGCTTAGCAACCAAAGATCAACTTTAGATAAGACATGACATGGATATGATAATAGTTTGAAGACAACAGACACAGATAAAATAGACAGGGAAGATGAAATAAATTCTAGAAACTATGCAAATGCCTTAATAAGTGGAATCAACAAACAAAATGTAGTTGAAGGACACCAAGAACATGACACCTCCAGCTAGAACAAAATATCAGAATTTAGAAGGGGTGAGATACCAAGAAGGTCCTTTTTCTACCAGGTATGGGAATATTTTTCTTGGTCATTGTTATGTTTGAAGAAACTTTGGACACAAATAAATTCACTGTAAAATAAATACAGGAAACAACTATATGAGAAACAAAAATGATTATGGAGATCCAAAGGACAATAATGTAAATAGTAGATCTAGAAATGATCATGGATTTCTAAAAACAAATAACAATCCATTTGATCCACTGATGGATCAGAACATTGTATGCTACAAATGTAATAATCTTGGTCACAAAGCATGGGATTGCAAAGATATGAAAGAAGATGCTCCTATCATAAAACCAACTACAATATGGGAAAGGAAAGAGAATCCAAACAAAGAATATTGTTGATTAGAACTGCTTGCTTAATATAAAGAAGATGAATGGTACATAGACAGTGGGTTCTCAACACACATGAATGGGGACCAAAACAAATTCATTATCTTAAAGAAAGGAAAATGTGGCAGTGTTTCATTTGGAAATGACTTCTCTACCAAAATAATTGGAAAAGGTGTATTGATCCTTGGAAGTGAAAAGGTAAAAGAAACAAATGTATGATTGGTTGAATATTTGAAGCATAATCTACTTAGTTTCAATAAAATATGTGATTAAGGATACAATCTTATGTTTGAATCCAAAATATGTGAAATCAGAGAAGAATACTCAAGAAGATTGGTTGCAACAACAACAAGAAGACCAAATAACAGATGCATCCTAGATAAAGAAGAGAGAAAGAGGATTTAATTCACACAAAAGAGCTCCAAGGACTGTAAAATGGAAGGAAATGATAAGAATATAGAAATACTAGTGAGCACCATGAGTTCAGGATAGTGAGCACCATGAATGTAATATTTTTATTATATAAGAAAAACATTCTATGGATATCCATGTAAATCTATTGTGCATAATGTATTTATTCTTCTACTCTTTATTGTATATTGGATACATTTTTTTGATTGAAAAGTTAAAGTTTAATAAGTGATAAATTGTACTTGATATCGATTCACCCCCCCTCTCAGTATCAACACTGTTCTCTTTTGGATTCCTAGCCCCAACTTAGGGGTGAATTCCTATTTAGTTTTAGAATATAAATTCTATGGTTGGGTTGAACGTCCTTCCCAAGTGGTTGGTTGCACATACATTTTTAAAAAGATAAGAGTTTATCTATTTTCTGAGTTATTCCATGAGTTTAATTGTTATCCTTAACTCTTTGTGGTATATTATTTTTTTCGAATGTGTTTATTAGCTGCATTTATGTTCATTTAGAATTTTGTAGACAAATTTAATTATGGGTATCATATTCTAGTGAAATATGTGTTTAATTCGTAGTTGGTAAGCTACAAGAATTAGTTTAGCAGAAGCAATTTTCAAATTTATGTTAATTTTCCACAAATAGTGTTCCATTCTTAATATAGGGGATGTTACAGAATGGTATCAAAGCATAATTTTCAACACTAAGCCTGTATGGGTCAAACTCAACACGCAGGAACTAAAATTGCAGAGTTAAAGCTCAAAGAATGTTTGCAATGTGGTTGTCATATTTTTCCAAGAAAAAGTGTGAAGAGATTTATTTTAATTTCGGTGAATTTGAGTTCAGGGGATAAAATATCCAATTTTAATATCTAAATATGCATGTGTTGGGCCTGTAATTTGTCGAATTTTGGAAATAATAGTGTAGCCATGAAGAATTGGGCGAAATTGGCCAAAATTCCCAATTTCTTTAGTGAATTTGGTTGAACATTTGACATAAGAGTGTTGAATTTTGTAGAGGTTGAGTCGATACACACCAGGCCTAAATTGGCCGTTATCAATATTAATTTTTAGGTTGCATGGCGGACCTGGTAAATTGTTTTGAAATTATGCAATTCTGGAAAAATTCAAAATTTGGGAAAATTCAAAATTTGGGAAAATATTGATAATTTTTCATAGACAATGTTAGGATATGTGGAGGCCATGTGGTAGAGGTGACAT
>SNQJ01S0200026.1:29626-45397 GCA_010110895.2 Picea sitchensis | reverse complement strand
GAAAGTAAAAGACCTCTAAATCAGGAAGATAATCAGGCTCCACAACCAACAAAAGGGTGGAACTATTGCATTTGGAGATGACTCATCTACCAAAATACTTGGAGAATATGTAGTAGAACTTGGAAGAAAAAATGTAAAAGAAAAGAATGTCCTATTGGTTGAAGACTTGAAGCATAATCTAATCAGTGTTAGTAAAATGTGTGATCAAGGATACACTCTTACGTTTGATTCCTGAAAATGTAAAATCAAAGAAGGTAACTCAGGAAGATTGGTTGCAACTGCAACAAGAAGACTAAACAACATAAACATCCTAGACATGAAGAAGAGAGAGAGGACAGAAGCCACACAAAATGATTCCAAGGAAGAAAAAGTCCCAAAGACAAAAAATAAGGATGAAGTACTATTGAGTGCCACATATTCAGGGGGAGAAACCCCAAAGAAGAGAGTTACATTTTTCCATTAAACTCAGGGAGAGAATCCCTACCCTTTATGGCCATCTCAGAATATGTTCCTAAAGAGGATGTGATAGTTCCCCTTGTTGAAGAACCCTCCCTTCCCAATGCCACCCAAGACCCTGCTGACCCACTTGAAGTTGACCCAATTATTTCCTTGCATGCCCTCACTAGCTTCTCGACCCCCCAAATTCTGAATCTCATTGGCTACATTAACCACAAGAAGGTCATCATCCTTGTTGATAGTGGTAGCACCCACAATTTTATTCATCATTGCATTGCCTAGGAAACCAATTTCTATATTCGTGTTGTCAATAATTTTCAAATCATGATAGCCAATGGTGGGTCCATGAAATGTGGTGGGTGGTGTGAAAATGTTTGTCTTCAAATTGGACATTACCAACTGAAATATCATATGTTTTCCATTGACATGGGAGGTTGTGACATTGTGTTAGGTGTTGAATGGTTATGCACTTTGGGTCCCATTCTTATGGATTTTAAGGAATTAACCATGAAATTCCAACAGGAAGGAAAAAAGTATCAATTCTAAGGTCTCACAACTGGTTCTCCTGAGATCATTAGTTCCCATCGTATGGAAAATATCCTCAAGAAAGGCCACTCCAATATCATTTCTCAACTCCATTCTATTCAAGCCGTTGAGACACGCTCTGTGAATCTTGACCTCCATGCTATCATTTCCAAACATCAAGCTATTTTTTCCACCCCTTAGGGCCTTCCTCTTTCTCATGGTGTTCATGATCATTCCATTCCCCTTGTTCCTGACAGTTTTTCTCCCAATGTTCTCCCTTATTGCCACCCCTTTTCCCAAAAGAATGAAATTGAGAAAATAGTGCAGGAATTGCTCCAAGCGGGTGTTATCCACCCAAGAACCAACCCTTATTCTTCCCCTATGGTCATGGTACTTAAGAAATAAGGTACTTGGCGCACGTGTCCTGAATTTTGTGCCCTTAATAATATCACCATCAAGGAAAAGTTCCCCATTCCTATCATTGATGATCTCTTGGATGAGCTGAGTGGTGCTCATTACTTCACTAAACTTGATCTGTGTTCTGGCTACCACCAGATACGTATGCAAGAAGCTGACATACCCAAGACTACCTTTCGAACTCACGAGGGTTACTATGAGTTCTTGGTCATGCCCTTTGGCCTGTGTAATGCCCCCTCCACCTTCCAAAGCCTCATGAATCATGTCTTCTGTCCTTTTCTCCATCATTTTGTCTTACTTTTCTTTGATGATATTGTCATCTACAATAAAAATTGGCAATATCATCTTTCCCATGTAGATCAAATTATCCATCTATTCTCGCAGCACCAACTCTTCCTCAAACAATCTGAATGTTCTTTTGGCCCCTCGAAAGTTGAGTACTCGGGTCACATTGTTGGCAAGGCCGGTATCAAGGTGGATCCTAAAAAGATTGAATCTATGCAAGATTGGCCTCACCCAAAGACTCTCAAAAGCTTGCATGGATTTCTTGGTTTAACAGGTTATTATCGCAAGTTTGTTAAGAATTATGGAAAGATTGTGGCACTTCTCACTGCTCTTCTTAAAAATAATTCTTTCACTTGGACTCCAGCATTTGCTTAGGATTTTCAAACCTTGAAGATGGCTATGTGCACCACTTCAGTCCTGGCCCTTCCTGATTTCACAAAGACCTTTTTCCTGGAATGTGATGATTTTGGGAAAGGAATTGGCACCATCCTTATGCAAGAGGGTTGACCTTTGGCCTTTACCAAAAAACAACTGTCAGAGAGAAATTTGGGAAAATCAATCTATGAAAAGGAAATTTTGTCTATTTTTCATGTCGTGGATCTTTGGCGCCCTTATCTATTGGGGAAACACTTCCAAATTAAGATAGATCATCAAAGTCTCAAGTATTTTCTAGAACAATGCCTTTCCTCCATCGAGCAACAAAAATGGGTGACTAAATTCTTTGGATATGATTATGAGATCATTTACAAGAAAGGAAAATACATTGTGGTTGTTGATGCACTTTCCAAAAAATATGAAGATGAAGGGTCCCTTTTTTATCTCTCCTTCATTGTATCAGATTAGCTCCAAGCTATTCGCCAAGAATGGCTACAAGATTCCAAAAGTTTGCAACTGATACAACAATTGCAGTCCAATTATCCAGTCTCCCCAGGGTACTCTTGTATCAATGATGAGCTTCGATACAAAGGCTGTTTGTATTTAAGTACACAGTCAAAACTAAATCCACAGTACTTTATGAGCTTCATTCTACACCCACATCTGGGCACTTAGGGTTTACCAAAACCTATGACCAAGTAAAACGTTCTTTTTTCTGGGATGGTATGAAATAGGACATTCATAAATTTGTGGCTGAATGTGATGTGTGTCAATGCAACAAGGGTGAAACAGTCAAATCTCCTAGCACACTACAAACTCTTCCAATCCCACCTGCTATTTGGCGGGATATCTCTATGGAGTTTTTGTAGGCTTACCTAAATCGGGAAATAAATTAGTCATCATGGTGGTAGTTGATCGTCTTTCCAAGTATGCTCATTTATGTGCTCTTCAAAACCCATTTAAAGCCTCCACTGTGGCTCAACGTTTCATGGATCAGGTCTTCAAGCTTCATGGCATGTTGCATTCTATTGTTTCTTATCACGACCCAACTTTCACCAACAATTTTTGGCAAGAACTGTTCAAGCTCCAAGGCACCCAATTGCATCTCATCACAACTTATCATCCCCAAAATGATGGTCAAACTGAAGTGGTCAACAAGTGTTTGGAAACATATTTGAGGTGTTTTGCATCGGAAAGGAAAAATCAGTGGGATCAATGGTTACCACTAGCTTAATGGTGGTACAACACTTATTACCATACAACTACCCACATGACTCCATTTGAAGCAGTAGATGGAAAAAATCCACCTTCAGTTCTCTCATATTTTCTAGGTGTCTCGAAGGTTCAGGAAGTTGACCAAACACTTACAGTTTGAGAGCATGTGGGACAGGTGGCCTATCAATTAGCTTTGCCCAATAATTCTAAGCTCCATCTTGTTTTTCATGTTTCTTGCTTAAAGAAGGTGATTGGAACTAAGTGCCAAACTCAAACTGACCTTCCCGAGTTGGACGAAGAAGGATCCATTTGGATACAACCACAAGCAGTTTTGGACCAGCGTGAGCATCGTTTGTGTCAGTGAACAATCAAGGAAGTGTTAGTCTAGTGGAAAGATACAACTCCAACAGATGCCACTTGGGAACTAGCTACTATTCTGCAACAATTTCCTCATCTCAAGCCTTGAGGACAAGATTTTTTTAAGGGGGAGGACATGTTCGGGACCTAACCCCTCACATAGGTAGAATAATATATTTCCATGTAATAAAGGTCAATATTAATAAGGCCTAACAATAAGGAAGAATAATTCCAATGTAAGAAGACCTAATAGAAGCTTTCGCTTCTAGAAGGATCTTCCTCTAAATTGTTCTTTTGATAGACATATTTAGTATAAATAGGAGTCGAGGGTATGAGAAGTTTTGTCTTAGATATTATTGTAATAGAGCTCTGCTTTGCTAGAGGTTTCCCCCTCGAAGAGGCAAGTGAACATTTCTCTCAGTAATCGAAGTGCTCTTTCTAGTGTTCTTCTGGTATCATTTTGGTATTATTGTGGTGGTGTTCTGATTATATTGATGTTCATCTTCCATTTCTATATATTTATTTATGTTCTGCATACTTTTTTATATTTGGAATATTACAGTATGGATCTGTTGTAGTTGTGTTGAACATAAGGAAGAGTCTCATCCCAATTGCAGGGGTTCTTGGAATTGTACATGCAAAAGATGTGCACGATCGTTAGGTTGATGACCTCGGTTTGGCCATCCATTTGGGGGTAGAAGGATGTTGTTGACAGGCGAAAATGAAATCTCGCCAACTGGAAGAGTGGATCCGGTCCGGGGTTGTTTAAATAACCCAAGCCGTTTGGGATGACCCACCCTGATGGGTTTAGCGGCTCCGTTGGCCGATCTAAGTCCTAGGAAAACAAATGAAAATTACACTAAGGAACTAATCTAAATGAAAATAACAATTAAAACAAACTAATAAACAAATCTGAACTATTAATATATACAATTTACTATCTAATACTATAATAACTCTATGAAATTTAACATTCAACTATCAACATAATTAAATCTTAATCACAAATGTATAATATCTACAAATTACAGATTTAAATGAAAACCTGCAAAAATCATTTTTAAACTGTACTAAGACAGCAAAACTATTGTTTTTTTTATTTTTATAATTTTATGAGAAAGAAATAAACTGAAAAACTATCTAAGCTAAGCAACTAAAATAATAACCCTCACTGAAAATCTAAACTATATATATATATATATCTGTCTAAACTACTTAAATAACACTAATAAATTAACTATTAAACAACATATAACAAACTGACCTGAAGTAACGCTTCAGGTTTGTCCTGTGTATAATAGTTGATTTAGCTGTTCGGTGGGAGGAAAACACACACCAGATTATCCATGCACTTCTCGTAAACAAGAAGAACCTGTGCTGTTCAAATATAAACGACAGGACAAACAAGACATAAAATATAACAACAATTTTATGATTTACAAACCATCACAATTAGATAAATCTGTGTGCAACAATTTGTGCAAAACAATTCAATTAACGAAAAAGATAAACCTGTATTCATTAAATTGAAATAGAGTGATTGCTATATTTTTAAATAAGAGAGATCAGATATGGACAACATATAAATCAAATCACATAAACATGCAATGAATTATAATAGCTAAAGTAGTCGATAATAAATTGCAAACTGATATGCAAAAAACTTGAAACAAAAGTTTGATATATTGAAAGCGAAAGCTGTTACAAGACATCAACTTTCATCCCAGTCTATATGATAAATCCATAATCTGGTTCTCTCCATAGTGATGATGATGGGTTCATTACAAAAAATGACAAGTATTTAAAGACCTCCCACAGGGTAAAACATCCCTGTGGGAATTATCAAAACAATTTACAAAAATCTTGGGACAATATCCCAAGTCTCTATTTCTGACTCAAGCTAACAACCTAAAACAAAACCATATTAAAAGTATCTCCTAAACTACAATAGCATGCCCAATTGATCATTGTAATTTGTATGCACCTGAAAGAAGACAAAAACAGACAAGTTTAGAGGATATTTTATTGATAAAATTGACAAAAATCTAATTCTTAAGATTAGCTACAGAATCTTGTGATTCTGTAGCTGGTCTAATTTGAACACATAATCGGTTTAAAATCAATCCAAAACTTAAAGAATTATATTCAAACTATTAAACAAATATTTAATTTCTAATTGGGAACCAAACAAATCATTCAAATCAAAACTTCTATGGTAATTTGAAACAAACAAAATCGTGGTCAACCAAAAGGTAATAGAGATACATGCACTCTGTCCAACATTTGTTATCACCAATTCAGGGTAAATAGAATTGCTTAGATAATTCAAAAGCAATGAAATCATTTTCATGAACCCATTTCAATCGACACAAACTGTAACCGCTTAAACAAATCATTCATGCAATAGTTTATGTCGCCTCATCCATTAACAAAATCGTTGTCGAATCACAATGAAATCAACAGGATCGTATTTCAAATTAATGGAACTATATCAAACATATACAAACGATCATGCTAGTCATGGCACGCAACATTGTTTCAAAATCAAAACAGAAGAAATGAATCGAACCAGTTTGGGACCGACACAATCGCTATGTAAAATCGTATCAATCAACACAAATCCACGATTCTAGCAAATAAATCCTTTGCACAGGTCGAAGGTAATCAAAATCCAAACGAGAATATTGATTCAATACAAAACAGAGTCGTTTCTGGTAAATCGAAGTCAACAGGGTTGTTTTGAGTCTATTAGAAACAAACGAAACTAATCGAAATCAAACCCAATTGACTATCCTAAATCAGACGAACATAATTGTTTCAAAAGAAAGCCAAACAGAATAAAAAACAAATCAATTTCTTATACTAAGCTGGGCACGACAAAAATCGCATAGCCAAATCATATCTACATTAAATTTTAGCAAAATGAATCTATTGTACAAGATCCACAACATAACCGTTTTTGATGATCAAACTATAACATAATCATTTCGAATGTATTAAAATGAACAGAGATAATTGAAAACAACTTCAATCAATCAAATTAATTCAAGAAAACTTACAAAGCAAAATAAAACACATACCTGGGCAACTCGGTCATGATAATCTTGAATTGACAAAGGTTGTTGGCGCTTCGACATTCCTGAAGACAATCGAACCGGTGGTTTTTTGTTTCTTTTCACTCGCTTGTAACCTGTCGTTCTCCTTCGCCAGCACTGTCATCCATTCTTCTAACGATTTGATATTTGATTGCAATAGGGGAACATCAGTGTAATAACGCTCTATCCAAGCATTACATTGGACGCATGATGTTTGCTCGGGCTTCGGTATCATAGGCGAGGGTTTGTTTAAGTCAGCAGGGGTTTCCTTGTGCAACTTGATTCCTGGGTAGTTAGGGTTGTTTTTGAGGCACGGGGGTAAATTAGAGACATAGTCATAAGGTTTTGTAGAGCATAGGCCATGAGAATAGGGGTACTCCTCAGCCAAGAAACGCTCAATATCGGAGTCCGATTCCTCACTCAACACTATGGGCTTTTGGTCGATGTTCTATTTAGGTTTGTTCCGGGCAAGTCTTGATATCAAACGAGCATTTTTCTTCCCCCTTCTGTCGACAGTAGTATCACTGTTGTCTTTCTTCATCCTAGGTATTTTGACGGCCTTAATATCATCCTTAGCACATGGGTTAAACAAGGCATGAGGTAGATCCAAGTCGAGGCAAACTAAGGGTTTGACAGGGGGTAGAAGGATATGAAGTGGCATGGCTGGTCCAGCCAAAGTCTCACTGACCACAGTCTTATCAATTTGAGCAGACTCTAGATTAGCAAATCCATTTCTAGATAGAAAGGCTTGCCAATTATTGCCACTAAGGTTTAAATGGTGGACGATAATGAGTCTAATAAAGCCATGATGAAAAAGGCTACTATCAACCTTCTCACGCTTGAATCTCTTAGACATCTTTTAAAGACTACACAAGAAGTAATGTGGCATGCTCAAAGGATAGCCCATGAAATTCATCCATAACCAGAGGGTTCGAATAGAGTATATGCAGGGTTGATAGCCCACGGGCTTACCCAAAAACATACAGAGTTAACCCGGGATAAGGGAAAGGCATTAATGATCGAATGCGCGAAGGTGGTGGAGCTAGATCAACCCATGCAAAAAAGTCATTTCCCACAGTACAACCGACAACACATATAACAATTCAAACCACTATTGCATAGGTTAAAAACTATGCCATTTAAACAATTAATAAAATCTATGATAAGTCAACCAAACATTTGCGCAAGAAATAGTATTAGCATAGTTTTAAAACCAAAATAATGATTCTAAATCAACACCAAGGGTTCGATCATGTCGAATATGCATTGTATGAAATGATTAGACCAAGGGTATAGTCGCAACGTCAATGTGTTTGAAACCAATGTGTCAAAGAAATTGATGAAAGACTATTGAACAACAAAACACCAATGTATCAAAAAATCGATCATAAGGATATCATCACAGTCTCATAAAAATGAAGTCATATTAACAATTAAAGAATACCAAATGAGTAAAGATCTTGGAGTCTTGCCAACTATGCGACTATAATTAAATTGGAAACGCAATGAACGCATAGAAAAGAGTAACCATAACAATCCAGTGACGATTTTAATGTGACTTCAAAATTAAATTTTTCACGCTTGCAGTCGTGAAAACGAGAACAAAGGTAAGTGTGCAAATGCACGAAATAATAGTGTCGTTTTTATTCAAAGATCGCGATGAAAATCAAGGGTTGCAAAACACTGGTGTGGATAGCTTATAAGGACAGTATAAAAATGTGAATTGGCTGCCAACAATGGCGACACACTGGTAGAAGCAGTTATCTCTACCAAAAGAACAAATTCATATTAGGATAACAAGAATAATTCAAACTCAAAAATAACCAGAAGATTGTCTAAACATCATTATGATTAAACATTCCAGCAACGTTTAAAGGATGAAAACTGATAACAGTCTTAAGACAAGAGAACCACGATATTAAAGATAAAATCTTTAATACTGTTGACAGAGCCACTGCTTCCAGCAGGCGTCCATAGCCTCGATAGGGTTTCCATTTAACCCACTCTAATATCCGTATCCTGCCAAGAAGTTCTGGATCAAAATAAAGGACGTTTTAAGGTCAAGAGGTTTCATATTTGCAAATTTTCATATACCCGACATTGCTTCGCTGCCAGCAGGCCTGTTTAGTACCTCGACGAAGTTTTCTTGGTGTCATGCATGCATTTACCCACTGCCAGCAGACCTGTTCAGCATCCCGGTGGGTTTACAAGCACTTCCGACAGCTCTTTTATTGATTTTTTTTTTTTTTAAAGATATATAGTTGAGCGGGGTGATGCTGAAAATTATGATATGTTAACATATTGTTTTACAGAGCTCAACAGAATTTTTTAGAACCGTCCTTCATTAATATCCAGAGGTGGTTTATTTACAGAACCAACTTTCAAAGGCAGGGAGACATCTTCTGAGTCATTCCCTTAAGGAATAGGGACAACGTAAAAAGATAATAGATGATCGTGACAGGCTTTACTCAGAGATCGAAATCAATTGACTTCTTTCAAACAACAGTTTTTGCCAATACATATGTAAATTTCAGAAGTATATAATTGATGTTTATACAATCTTTCAGCAGTCGTTTCAGTGAAGGAATTTTTTGTTTCCTTTGTCCGAATAACTCATCATGTAGGTATGTGTTTTTCCAAAAACAAAGACTGATAAGTGCAAAGGAGAAATCAAAACCAAAAAAACAAAAGAAAAGCAAACAAAAGAAAAATATGTACATAGTATACAAGGGTTGTCATCAAGCGAAGTATCTTTTCAGGGCTTGGCCATTCAACGGATAGGTGTCAGGCTGCCCCTCTAGATTCTGCAATCGGAAAGAGCTGGGGCCCAATTTCGCAGCAATTAAAAACAGTCCAAGCCATAAGTTTTGAAATTTCATGTGCTCTCCCTTTCCCTCATGCGGTTTGTCCCATTTCAAGACAAGATCACCTACTTCGAAGTTCCTATCAGAGGCAGAGTTAGAATCAAACCATCTTTTGACCACTAGTTGATGCTGATCTAACTTACGTTTAGCTCGAGCTCTTACCTCTTCTAGTTTCATTAAAGCGTTAATTCGGTTTTCCAAAGGGGGATAGTCTTCTTCTTGTATTTTTTGTGATAATTGTAGTGAAGGGAGAAGAATGTGTGGTGGCAGAATTGCTTCTTTGCCATAAACGAGAAAGAAGGGAGAATTACCTACAACAGTTTTTGGTGTTACCCTATTGGCCCAAATTGCGTTTAACAGTGCATTGTGCCAGCTTTTGTGATTCTCAGCCATCGTTCTCTTGATGATTTTAATCAAGTTCTTATTTGTTGATTCTGCCAATCTATTTCCCTGGGGGTAATAGCTAGCAGAATACCTCAATTTAATTTCTTTTTCCAAAGCGAACTCGCTCATCTCAAGAGATGAAAAGTAAGAAGCGGTATCGAATACTAAACAGTCAGGGATACCAAAACAAGTGATAATATTCGAATTTAGAAAGGCAATTACCTGACTGGTATTCACAGTTCTTAATGCGATAGTTTCAGACCACCGGGTAATTAATCTGTGGCTGTTATGATAAAATTATGCTGTTGTGAGGATGGTGGGTTGATTGGACCTATGATATCAAGGCCCCACTACTGAAAAGGGGAGTCTACTGAAACGGGATGCAAAGGAAAGGTTGGTTTCTGTAACCGCCCTGATGCTTTTTGACAAATAGTACACTTACGACACAAGGCATGGGCGTCTCTAAAAAGTGTGGGCCAATAATAACCCGCTCTCAAAACTTTATGGGCAGTGGTGTCACCACCAAAATGACCACCAACTTCTCCCGCATGCAACTCTAGTAAGACTTTTTCTGTGTCGTCTTTTTCAAGACAGCGCATCAGCACGCCATCAAAATTTTGACGAAACAGGATACCATTAATCAAATGAAAGGAGGCAGACATTAATCTCAACGCTCTTCTTTTAGTGGGATCCAGGTGACGGGGGGCTGACCGATGTTCAAGACAGAATTTTATATTGTCATACTAGGGACTGACAGAGTTTTGTGCACAACAGATTACATTTTGATCGTGTTTTCCTAGGTTTGACCTATCGCTTTCTTCTTGTTATCCCGCTGCTGAATCAACAACTAAATTGCATAACCCCTGGCCTCTCACTATCTGAGCTGGGGTAATTTCTATGTCGTACTCCTGTAAAGAAGTAACCCAGTTCACCCTCTTTTCACCTAGTTCTTTCTGCACTAACAGGTTCCTGATGGCTGGATAAGGGACAATAATCTTTGTCTTGGATTTCAAAAGATAAGACTGAAAGTTCTTGAATGCTTTGAAAACAGTGTAGGCTTTCTGATCTGCCATTGGGTAATTAAGTTCCACGCCTTTGAAAGAAGAGCTCATAAAGGCAATGGGTACTTCATTGTTTTCGATGTTCTTTTGAGTTAGGACGACAGCGTAGGAACGGTCAGAAGCAAAAGTGTAGAGCGTGAAGTCTTGGGAAAAGTCGGGGCTCATGAGAGAAGGAGCATCTATTATGGCCTTTTTTATTGCATTAAAAGCTTGGTTTTCTATGGGTCCCCAATGATATTGTGCGTCTTTCTTAATTAGGTTCTGCAAAGGCCTGACCATTTCGGTGAAGCTGGGGACAAATCTCCTCACAAAATTAATCTGGCCTAAGAAAGACTGCATAGAATTTTTGGATGTAGGAGGGGGAAGTTTCGAGATGACTTGAGTCCTTTTGGGGTCGATAATCATCCCTTTACTTGACACAATAAATCCTAAGAGTTTACCCTGTTCTACTGCAAAAATGGATTTTTTAGGATTCAAGGAAATGTCGTATTTACGACATCGCTATAGAACGGCTCGTAAATGAGCTAGATGATCGGTTTTGTTTTTATAAAATACAGTAACATCATCTAAGTAAACTACAACGGACTGATTGATTAAGCCTCGGAAAGCAATTTCCATTGCTCTCTGGAAAGTAGCACCGACATTAATCAATGCAAAGGGCATTTTCCGATAAGCGAAGGTGCCCCATGGAGTGCGGAAGGTAGTTTTAAGTTGGTCTGGAGGAGACATCAGGACTTGGTTTTACCCTGAGAAATCATCCAATAAAGATAGCCTCTCAGAACTAGATACATGTTGAAGGATCTGTTCCATGGGTGGGACAGGGTAGTTGTCTTTATCAGATGCTCTATTAAGGTTTCGGAAATCGACGCATAGTCAGATTTCCCCACTTTTCTTCTGGACAGGGACAAGGTTAGAAACCCATTGAGTGTGCCTTACAGGGAAAATTATCTTAGCATTTAGGAGCTTATTTAATTCTTTTTTGACGGTTGGTTCGAGATTAGGGTGCATTTTTCTTAATTTCTGTTGAAAGGGTAAGGTTTGGGGTTTCATAGAAATGACGTGTTGTATGATGTTAGGGTCGAAAGTTTTAAGGTCATCATACGTCCACGCAAAGACATCTTTAAATTCTTTGAACAATTTAATAAATGCAGCTTTTTCTTGTTGAGAACACCCCACCCCTAAATTAATGCACTGCGGATTGTCACTAGTTCCTAAGTTTACTTTTTCATATGATAACGAGGAACTATTGGTTTTACAGTTGACCGACTTTTTGAATTTATCTTGAAGATCGTAAAATTTATCTAATCTAACTACAGACTTAGGGATCAAATTTACCATGTCCGATGAAGATTCAGGAGTTCGTGATGTTGTCGGGAATGGATGGCCTGAACAACAGTTCGACGGAGAATGCATCCAGGGACAGGCCTTCTGCAGGAAAGAGTTTAGAAGCTACGTTAGCTAATAGATCAGCTTCGAAATTATTCAATCTAGGAATAGAATTTATATTGAAAGAAAAAAATGTATTCATTAAATTCCATACCTTGGATTGGTATCTTTTAAGATGCGGAGATAGACAGTGGATAGAATCTCTTACCTATCTAACCATGATTTCAGAATCGCCAAAGACAGTCAAGTTTTGAATGTTCATATCTAAAGCTTTTCTGAGACACTGCAATAAAGCCTCATATTCCGCTGTGTTATTACTACATTCAAATTCTAGCCTACATGCAATCAGGGTTTTATTACCTGAGTGATCAATAATGACGCAACCTGCACTAGCTCCTTCTTTGGATTTTGACCCATCGAAATAAAGAGACCAAATTTGCTTTTTATCGGGTGCATGAGACCGTTGTGTAGAAGCTGTTGGCTGCACATATGCCAAAATCTCAGACTGTTTTTCTGGGTTGGTGATAGCTGAAGCCTCGACCATGAAATTGCCGAAGAAGGTATCCATCCCTTGTATCTCGGGTGAATTGGCAAAAGGTGTAAATGGTTCATTTGGATCGTTCAGATCTGTGACCGTGAACTTAAGGTCGCGTTCGCGATTTACCTTGATTTTTTTGGGCTTGCCGTTCTCTGGGAGCCATAAGTGAGACCAATCTGTCGCGAAATAACCATGTAGCTGCTCCAACTAGTCCCTACTTAAAAGCATACCATACACTTCTGGAATATCCACAAAAATAATATCGATGACTTGATGAAATTTGGGGTTAGATGATAATCTTATAAGCACATTCCTTAATTCACCTACAACTTTGACACTGGTTCGATCAAGTTGGATGATTTTTAAAGTGGATGGTTCAACTTCATCGTTAATCTTCTGACATATAGACCATGGCATCACATTGGATGACGCTCCTGAGTCTACCATACAATTGTGCACATTTCTATTAAAGATTTCGAAAGTTAACAAAAATGGAGGTACATCTCTACGAGTACTAAGGGTGGTAGTTTGTGGCCTTTTACTCGCAGTTTCTAAAGCTAGTTTATCTACATTATTTACATTATTTACAGGAAGGCTTCCTTTCTCTTGAGGATCAAGATTATTTTTAGTAGAAGCCTTCTAAGGAACTTTGTTCTGAACAACCTTATTATTGCTTGAATTAACATTTTTTCCATTCTCTGCGATATTCTGTAACATTTTTTGTAGCAGAAATGGAAATTTGAATAACTCATAAACAAAAATGTTAGCCCTTAACTTTTTAAGATCTTCAACTAAATCATAATCTAAGTTGGGGTTCACATGACTCTGTTTAGTCTCAGCTGGTTTAGATTTCTTTGAGGGTAAATTCGTAGTGTTTTCAGAAGAAGGCTTGCTTGCTGTCTTAATCCTAGTATTGTAGGGATGCACTGTCTCGAAGTTAGCTTGGAAGATACTATCTGAGAAGTGTCTAAAAATGTTTGGAGAAGACTCTTCTTCTTGAACTGTCTCTTTTTCAGCAACCTCCTCAGGAATATCAGGAGGCATCAAGTTATCCTGGGCTTCTAGGATTGTTTGAAGGGCATATTGTAGACTTTCTAGATTAAGGCCCTCAGTATTCAGATTAGGTCGGTTGGTGGGAAAAGGATTCTTGAACGGTGTTTTATACGGCCCTTTGATCGAAGAAGCTTGTTCATCTATCCTTTTCAAATCAATAACTTGATTTGATAGTTTTTGAACGACTTTAGTTAAGTTTTCTAAATTAGAGCTTTCAGGTTGTGTTTTACTTTGAGTAGGTGTAGGGAGGATTTCGATCTTCTTCTTGGAAGAAGAACTAGTGTCTATTTTGTTGTTAGTAGCATCTTTTAGACTAAGTATTTCTTTTTCAATCTGGCTGGCCTCCTCGAAGGTCTCTAACAACGTGGCTTTCTTAGATCTTTTAACCCAAATGGCTATACTTTGATGCAAGCCTTTAGTATAGTATGCTATGATAAGATTCTCGACAGACATCGAATCTGTAGGGATGCGGTTCTTAAGTGTTAAGAATCTTTTATTAAAGTCTTTAACTTTCTCTTTCGGGTTGATTCTTAAGTTAGAAAGGTCCATGACTAGGACTTCTAGAGGCTTACCGTCTTCGAACTTTTCTAAAAAGTAGGATTCAAACTTTTCCCAAGACACGATGGTATGGGGTTCTTGGGAAAGTACCATGTAGATGCATTGCCCTCTAAAGTATAGGGGAACAACCTACAGACTACGTCTTCATGCTCAACATTGCAGAGTCTAATGGCTAACATAAAAATTTTAATGTGATCTTCAGCGATCTGTTTAGAGTCAGGGTCAAACTTGGGAAGCCACTTCTCCGGATGTTTGGGTAAGCGATGCTAATCTCCAGGTATCGCTACCGCATCCTGGTCAAGCCAAGGTCTAGCAGGATTGTTCTAGTTAGCCATTGGTGTAAGCAGTGTGGAAGGCTGAGAGGAGGAACTGCCTTCGTTAGAGGAGTCTTTTCCAGAAGAAGAAGGAGATGAGGGAGGTGGTGAGGGAGGTATTCCAGATCCCCCTGCAGCAGAAGTGAGGATTGGATCTGTAGGGTTCACAGTGAGGTTAGTGCCTCCGAGTCGTTCTCTGATATCAGAGAAATCTAAAGGTTGGTCCAAAGGTCGATTTGGTTTCCTCAAACGGACTAAGGCACTATGTGTTCTTATAAGAGATTGACAGACAATCTCTTGTATGTCACCACCTGTAGGATTTGGGGTTGCTGGCTCAACTGTGATCCATGGATCTTCGTTTGAGGTGGTTGCTGTTTGAGGGGGAATGTTATCATTTGAATGAATTCTTGTCACTATAGGTGAGCGATTAGGTGGTGGAGGAGTCTTACGACCGCCTCGTGCGATTAATAAATTCCAGGCCCTCCTTCTAACGCCATTTGTATAGGGGCGAAAATGAACGCTCGCCAACTGGAAGAGTGGATCCAGTCTAGGGTTGTTTAAATAACCCAAGACGTTTGGGATGACCCACCCTGACGGGTTTAGCGGCTCCGTTGGCCGATCTATGTCCTAGGAAAAAAAATGAAAATTACACTAAGGAACTAATCTAAATGAAAATAACAATTAAAACAAACTAATAAACAAATATGAACTACTAATGTATACAATTTACTATCTAATACTATAATAACTCTATGAAATTTAACATTCAACTATCAACAAAATTAAATCTTAATCACAAATGTATAATATCTACAAATTACAGATTTAAATGAAAACCTGCAAAAATAATTTGTAAACTGTACTAAGACAACAAAACTATTGTTTTTT
>SNQJ01S0200026.1:0-12593 GCA_010110895.2 Picea sitchensis | reverse complement strand
TTCTGCAGATCTGACGGTTGTCGGCCTTTCGGGAAATTTGAATGGAATCCAACGGTCACTGGATCTCTGTCTTCCTTCTTCTTTGTAAGCTCTTGCTGCGCGTGTTTTCTTCACTGCTGTACCTCCTGAGCTCTTACGTCCGAATCCCCAAGGGGTTTTATCCTTCATATCCTACCATCTCCATTGTTGCCATCAATGACAACAACGATCAACACACATTCGTTGCTTGTTCAATATTTGCCAACATAGGATTTGGGGTTGCTGGCTCAAGTGTGATCCATGGATCGTCGTTTGATGTGGTTGATGTTTGAGGGGGAATGTTATCATTTGAATGATTTCTTGTCACTATAGGTGAGCGATTAGGTGGTGGAGGAGTCTTACGACCACCTCGTTCCATTAATAAATTTCAGGCCCTCCTTCTAGTGCCATTTGTTGACGGGTGAAAATGAACGCTCGCCAACTGGAAGAGTGGATCTGGTCTGGGGTTGTTTAAATAACCCAATCCATTTGGGATGACCCACCCTGACGGGTTTAGCGGCTCCGTTGGCCGATCTAAGTCCTAGGAAAATAAATGAAAATTACACTAAGGAACTAATCTAAATGAAAATAACAATTAAAACAAACTAATAAACAAATCTGAACTATTAATATATACAATTTACTATCTAATACTATAATAACTCTATGAAATTTAACATTCAACTATCAACAATATTAAATCTTAATCACAAATGTATAATATCTACAAATTACAGATTTAAATGAAAACCTGCAAAAATCATTTGTAAACTGTACTAAGACAACAAAACTATTGTTTTTTTTATTTTTATAATTTTATGAGAAAGAAATAAACTGAAAAACTATCTAAGCTAAGAAACTAAAATAATAATCCTAACTAAAAAACTAAACTATATATATATCTGTCTAAACTACTTAAATAACACTAATAAATTAACTATTAAACAACATATAGCAAACTGACCTGAAGTAACACTTCAGGTTTGTCCTGTGTATAATAGTTGATTCAACTATTTGGTGGGAGGAAAACCCACACCAGATTATCCACGCACTTCTCATAAACAAGAAGCAGTTGTGCTCTTCAAATATAAATGACAAGACAAACAAGACATAAAATGTAACAACAATTTTATGATTTACAAACCATCACAATTAGATAAATCTATGCGCAACAATTTGTGCAAAACAATTCAATTAACGAAAAAGATAAACCTGTATTCATTAAATTGAAATAGAGTGATTGTTGTATTTTTAAATAACAGAGATCAGATATGGACAAAATATAAATCAAATCACATCAACATGCAATGAATTATAATAGCTAAATTAGTCGATAATAAATTGCAAACTGATATGCAAAAAACTTGAAACAAAAGTTTGATATATTGAAAGAGAAAGATATTACAAGACATCAACTTTCATCCTAGTCTATATCATAAATCCATAATCTGGTTCTCTCCACAATGATGATGATGGGTTCATTACAAAAAATGACAAGTATTTAAAGACCTCCCACAGGGTAAAACATCCCTATGGGAATTATCAAAACAACTTACAAAAATCTTGGGATAATATCCCAAGTCTCTATTTATGACTCAAGCTAACAACATAAAACAAAACCATATCCAAAGTATCTCCTAAACTGCCACAGCATGCCCAATTGATCATTGTAATTCGTATGCACCTGAAAGAAGACACAAACGGACAAGTTTAGAGGATATTTTATTGATAAAATTGACAAAAATCTAGTTCTTAAGACTAGCTACAGAATCTTGTGATTTTGTAGCTGATCTAATTTGAACACATAATCGCTTTAAAATCAGTCCAAAACTTAAATAATTATATTCAAACTATTAAACAAATATTTAATTGCTAATTGGGAACCAAACGAATCATTCAAATCAAAACTTCTATGCTAATTTGAAACAAACGAAATCATGGTCAACCGAAAGGTAATAGAGATACATGCACTCTGTCCAACATTTGTTATCACCAATTCGGGGTAAACAAAATTGTTTAGATAATTCGAAAGAAATTAAATCATTTTCATGAACCCATTTCAATCGACGCAAATTGTAACCGGTTAAACAAATCATTCATGCAATAGTTTATGTCGCCTCAGCCATTAACAAAATCGTTGTCGAATCACAACGAAATCAAGAGGATCGTATTTCAAATTAATGGAACTATATCAAACATATACAAACGATCGTGCTAATCGTGGCACGCAACATTGTTTCAAAATCAAAACAGAAGAAATGAATCGAACCAGTTTGGGACCGACACAATCGTTATGTAAAATCGTATCAATCAACACAGCTCCACGATTTTAGCAAATAGATCTTTTGCACAAGTCAAATGTAATCAAAATCCAAACGAGAATATCGATTCAATGCAAAACAGAGTCGTTCCCGATAAATCAAAGTCAACAGGGTTGTTTTGAGTCTATTAGAAACAAACGAAACTAATCGAAATCAAACCCAATTGACTATCCTAAATCAGACGAACAAATTTTTTTCAAAAGAAAGCCAAACAGAATAAAAAACAAATCAATTGCTTATACTAAGCTAGGCATGACAAAAATTGCATAACCAAATCATATCTACATTTAATTTTAGCAAAATGAATCTACTGTACAGGATCCACAACATAACCGTTTTTGATGATCAAACTATAACAAAATCATTTCGAATGTATTAAAATGAACAGATCTAATTGAAAACAACTTCAATCAATTAAATTAATTCAAGCAAACTTACAAAGCAAAATAAAACACATACCTGGGCAACTCGGTCATGTTAATCTTGAATTGACAAAGGTTGTTTCCACTTTGACATTCCTGAAGACAAACGAACCGATGGTTTTTTGTTTCTTTTCACTGGCTTGTAACCTATTGTTCTCCTTCGCCAACACTGTCACCCGTTCTTCTAACGATTTGATCTTTGATTGCAACAGGGGAATGTCGGTGTAATAATGCACTATCCAAGCGTTACATTGGATGCATGATGTTTGCTCCGGCTTCGGTATCATAGGCGAGGGTTTGTTTAAGTCAGCAGGGGTTTCCTTGTGCAACTTCATTCCCAGGTAGTTAGGGTTGTTTTTGAGGCACGGGGGTAGATTAGAGACACAGTCATAGGGTTTCGTAGAGAAAAGGCCATGAGAATAGGGGTACTCCTCAGCCAAGAAGCACTCAATATCGGAGTCCGAGTCCTCGCTCATCACTATGGGATTTTGGTCGATGTTCTGTTTAGGTTTGTTTCGGGCAAGTCTTGATATCAAACAAGCATTTTTATTCCCCCTTCTATTGACAGTAGTATCACTGCTGTATTTCTTCCTCCTAGGTATTTTGACGGCCTTAATATCATCCTTAGCACACAGGTTAACCAAGGCATCAAGTAGGTCCAATTCGGGGCAAACTGAAGGTTTGACAGGGGGTAGAAGGATAGGAAGTGGCATGGCTGGTCCAGCCAAAGTCTCACTGACCACAACCTTATCGATTTGAGCAGACTCTGGATTAGCAAAGCCATTTCTAGATAGAAAGGCTTTCCAATTATAGCCACTAAGGTTTAAATGGTGGACGATAATGAGTCTAATCAAGCCGTGATGAAAAAGGATGCTATCAGCCTTCTCACGCTTGAATCTCTTAGACATGTTGTAAAGACTACACAAGAAGTAATGTGGCATGTTCACAGGATATCCCATCAAATTCATCCATAACCGGAGGTGATACAGAAATACCAAGCCATACCAACCTTCACAGGTCACAAACTGTTTAACAATCACCAAAAGATCGTGCCACCTAGGTTTGAGGGTAGAAATAGGCATACCTTTATCACAGGAAACAATATTTCTTGATATGAATAGTAAAGGCCACATCACCTCGTCGACTTTGGAGTTTTTAAACCATCTTTGGCCTGTAGCTGCTAGTCCTATAGCAGAGCTTATAAATTCCTCATTGAGCTCGAGCTGTATGTCACCGACTTTAGCCCTGCACCTGTTAAAGGTGAGGGTGAATTGTTGGGCAACCGAAAGGTTGAAACCCTCGAACCTTTGTATAAACACCAGCCAACCACTGTTTTCTAAATCCTTACGGGCATTATCGAATAACAACAGAGTTTGGCTACCATTCGGCTCTATGCGCACCACTGGTGCCATAGGCAGGAGCACACGGTGAGCTGGATGAACGGGCAAGGGTTCAAACAGAGTATACGCATGGTTGATAGCTCACGGGCTTACCCGAAAATATACAGAGTTAACCCGAGATAAGGGAAAGGCATTAATGACTGAATGTGCGAAGGTGGCGGAGCTAGATCAGCCCATGCAAAACAGTCATTTCCCACAGTACAACTGACGGCGCATATAACGATTCCAATCACTATTGCATAGGTTAAAATCTATGCCATTTAAACAATTAATAAAATCTATGATAAGTCGACCAAACATTTGCGCAAACAATAGTATTAGCATAGTTTTAAAACCAAAATAATGATTCTAAATCAACACCAAGGGTTTGATCATGTCGAATATGCGTTGTATGAAATGATTAGACCAAGGGTATAACCACAACGTCAATGTGTTTTCATGAAACTAATGTGTCAAAGAAATTGATGAAAGACTATTGAACAACAAAACACCAATGTATCAAAAACTCGATCATAAGGATATCATCACAGTCTCATAAAAACGAAGTCATATTAACAATTAAAGAATACCAAATGAGTAAAGATCTTGGAGTCTTGCCAACTGTGCAACTATAATTAAATTGGAAACGCAATGAACGCATAGACAAGAGTAACCATAACAATCCAGTGAATATTTTAATGTGACTTCAAAATTAAAGTTTTCATGCTTGTAGTCGTGAAAACGAGAACAAAGGTAAGTGTGCAAATGCACGAAATAATAGTGTCGTTTTTATTCAAAGATCGCTATGAAAATCAAGGGTTGCAAAACACTGGTGTAGGCAGCTTATAAGGACAGTATAAAAATGCGAATTGGATGCCAACAATGGCGACACATTGGTAGAAGTAGTTATCTCTTCCAAAAGAACAAATTCAGATTAGGATAACAAGAATAATTCAAACTCAAAAATAACCAGGAGATTGTCTAAACATCATTATGATTAAACATTCCAGCAACGTTTAAAGGATGAAAACTGATAACAGTCTTAAGACAAGCGAGCCACAATATTACAGATAAAATCTTCAATACTGTTAATAGAGCCAATAGTGGCAACAGGCGTCCATAGCCTCGACAATGTTTCCATTTAACCCACTTTGATATCCATATCCTACCAAGAAGTTCTGGATCAGAATAAAGGACGTTTTAAGGTCAAGAGGTTTCATATTTGCAAATTTCCATATACTCGACATTGCTTCGCTGCCAGCAAGCCTGTTCAGTACCCCGACGAAGTTGTCTTGGCGTCATGCATGCATTTACCCGCTACCAGCAGACCTGTTCATCATCCCAATAGGTTTACAAGCACTTCCCACAGCTCTTTTATTGATTTATTTTGTTTTTTAAAGATATATAGTTGAGCGGGCTGACGCTGAAAATTATGATATGTTAACATATTTTTTTACAGACCTCAACAGAATTTTTTAGAACCATCCTTCATTAAGATCCAGAGGTGGTTTATTTACAGAACCAACTTTCAAAGGCAAGGAGACATCTTCTGAGTCATTCCCTTAAGGAATAGGTACAGCGTAAAAAGATAATGGATGATCGTGACAGGCTTTACTCAGAGATTGAAATCAGTTCACTTCTTTCAAACAACAGTTTTTGCCAATACAGATGTAAATTTCAGAAGTTTATAATTGATGTTTATACAATCTTTCAGCAGTCGTTTCAGTGAAGGAATTTTCTGTTTCCTTTGTCCGAATAGCTCAGCATGCAGATATGTGTTTTTCCAAAAACAAAGACTGATAAGCGCAAAGGAGAAATCAAAACCAAAACAGCAAAAGAAAAGCAAACAAAAGAAAAATATGTACATAGTATACAAGGGTTGTCATCAAGCGAAGTATCTTTTCAGGGCTTGGCCATTCACCGGATAGGTGTCAGGCTGCCCCTCTAGATTCTGCAATCGGAAAGAGCTGGGGCCCAATTTCTCAGCAATTAAAAATGGTCCAAGCCATAAGTTTTGAAATTTTGTGTGCTCTCCCTTTCCCTCATGCAGTTTGTCCCATTTCAAGACAAGATCACCTACTTCGAAGTTCCTATCAGAGGCAAAGTTAGAATCAAACCAACTTTTGACCACTAGTTGATGCTGATCTAACTTATGTTTAGCTCGAGCTCTTACCTCTTCTAGTTTCATTAAAGTGTTAATTCGGTTTTCCAAAGGGGGACAGTCTTCTTCTTGTATTTTCTGTGATAACTGTAGTGAAGGGAGAAGAATGTGTGGTGGAAGAATTGCTTCTCTGCCATAAACAAGAAAGAAGGTAGAATTACCTACAGCAGTTTTTGGTGTTACCCTATCAGTTTTTGGTGTTACCCTATCGTCATGAGTGCATTTGTCTATCACCGCGCCTTGAAAAGTTTATTCCATATGCAGGAAGCTAATAATCTAATTATTGTCGTCGAAGACTCTCCAGTTCGTGATGTTGTTGGGAACAGATGGCCTGAAAAATAGTTCGACGGAGAATGCATCCGAGGACAGGCCTTCTGCAAGAAAGAGTTTAGAAGCTACGTTAGCTAATAGATCAACTTCAGAATTATTCAATCTAGGAATAGAATTTATATTGAAAGAAAAAAATTTATTCATTAAATTCCATACCTCGGATTGGTATCTTTTAAGATGCGGAGACAGATAGTGGATCGAATCTCTTACCTATCTAACCATGATTTCGGAATTGCCAGAGACAGACATGTTTTGAATGTTCATATCTAAAGCTTTTCTGAGACCCTGCAATAAAGACTCATATTCTTCTGTGTTATTACTACATTCAAATTCTATCCTACATGCAATCAGGGTTTTATTACCCGAGGGATCAATAATGACGCAACCTGCACCAACTCCTTCTTTGGACTTTGACCCATCGAAATAAAGAGACCAAATTTGATTTTTATCGGGTGCATGAGACCGTTGTGTAGAAGCTGTTGGCTGCACATATGCCACAATCTCGGACTGTTGTTCTGGGTTGGTGATCGCTGAAGCCTCGGCCATGAAATTGACGAAGAAGGTACCCATCCCTTGTATTTCGGGTGAATCGGAAGAAGGTGTAAATGGTTCATTTGGATCGTTCATATCTGTGACCGTGAACTTAAGGTAGCATTCACGATTTACCTTGATTTTGTTGGGCTTGCCGTTCTCTGGGAGCCACAGGTGAGACCAATCTGTCGCGAAATAACCATGTAGATGCTCTGACCAATCCCTTCTTAAAAACAGATCATACACTTCTAGAATATCCACAACAATAATATCGATGACTTGATGAACTTTGGGGTTAGATGATAATCTTATAAGCACATTCCTTAATTCGCCTACAACTTTGACGCTGGTTCGATCAAGTTGGATGATTTTTAAAGTGGATGGTTCAACTTCAGCATTAATATTCTGACATACAGACCATGGCATCACATTGGATGACGCTCCTGAGTCTACCATACAATTGTGCACATTTATATTAAAGATTTCGAAAGTTAACAAAAATGGAGGTACATTTCTGCGAGTACTAAGGGTGTTAGTTTGTGGCTTTTTACTCGTAGTTTCTAAATCTAGTTTATCTACATTATTTACATTATTTACAGGAAGTCTTCCTTTGTCTTGAGGATCAGGATTATTTTTAGTAGAATTCTTCTGAGGAACTTTGTTATGAACAACCTTGTTATTGCTTGAATTACCATTTTTTCCATTCTCTGTGATATTTTGTAACATTTTTTGTAGCTGAAATGGAAATTTCAATAACTCATAAACAGAAATGTTATCCCTTAACTTTTTAAGATCTTAAACTAAATCATAATCTAAGTTGGGGTTCACATGACTCTATTTAGTCTCAGTTGGTTTAGATTGCTTTGAGGGAAAAGTCGTAGTGTTTTCAGAAGAAGGTTTGCATGTTGTCTTATTCCTAGTATTGTAGGGATGTACTGTCTCGAAGTTAGCTTGGAAGATACTATCTGAGAAGTGTCTGAAAATGTTTGGAGAAGACTCTTCTTCTTGAACTGTCTCTTGTTCACCAACCTCCTCAGGAATCTCAGGAGGCATCAAGTTATCCTGGGCTTCTAGGATTGTTTGAAGGGCGTATTGTAGACTTTCTAGATTAAGGCCCTCAGTATTTGGATTAGGTCAGTTGGTGGGAAAAGGCTTCCTGGACGGGGTTTTATATGACCCTTTGCTCGAAGAAGATTCTTTGGCTGTCCTTTTCAAATCAATAACTTGATTTGACAGTTTTTGAATGACTTTAGTTAATTTTTCTAAATCAGATCTTTCAGGTTGTGTTTTACTTTGAGTAGGTCTAGGGAGGATTTCTATCTTCTTCTTGGAAGAAGAACTAGTGTCTGTTTCGTTGCTAGTAGCGTCTTTTATACTAAGTATGTCTTTTTCAATCTGGCTGGCCTCCTCAAAGGCCTCTAACAACATGGATTTCTTAGATCTTTTAACCCAAATGGCTATACTTTGATGCAAGGCTTTAGTATAGTATGCTATGATAAGATTCTCGACAGGCATCGAATCTGTAGGGATTCGGTTCTTAAGTGTTAAGAATCTTTGATTAAGGTCTTTAAATTTCTCTTTCGGGTTCATTCTTAAGTTAGAAAGGTCCATGACTAGGACTTCCGTAGGCTTATCGTCTCCGAACTTTTCCAAAAAGAAGGATTCAAACTTTTCCCAAGACACGATGGTATGGGGTTGTTTGGCAAAGTACCATGTATATGCATTGCCCTCGAAAGTATAGGAGAACAACCTACAGACTATGTCTTCATGATCGACATTGCGGATTCTAATGGCTAACATAAACTTTTTAATGTGATCTTCAATGATCTGTTTAGAGTCAGGGTCAAACTTGGGAAGCCACTTCTCTGGATGTTTGGGTAAGGGATGCTGATCTCTAGGTACGGCTACCGCATCCTAGTCGAGCCAAGGTCTAGCAGGATTGTTCTGGTTGGCCATTGGTGTAAGCGGTGTGGAAGGCTTAGAGGAGGAACTGCCTTCATTAGAGGAGTCTTTTCCAGAAGAAGAAGGAGATGATGGAGGTGGTGAGGGAGGTATTCCAGATCCCCTTGCAGCAGAAGTGAGGATTGGATCTGTAGGTTTCAGAGTGAGGTTAGTGCCTCCGAGTTGTTCTATGATATCAGATNTCCAAAGGTCGATTTGGTTGCCTCAAACGGGCTAAGGCACTATGTGTTCTTATAAGAGATTGACGGACAATCTCTTGTATGTCACCACCCGTAGGATTTGGGGTTGCTGGCTCAACTGTGATCTGTGGATCGTCGTTTGATGTGGTTGTTGTTTGAGGGAGAATGTTACTGTTAGAATGACTTCTTGCCACTATAGGTGAGCGATTACGTGGTGGAGGAGTCTTACGACCGCCTCATGCCATTAATAAATTTCAGGCCCTCCTTCTAGCGCCATTTGTTGACGGGCGAAAATGAATGCTCACCAACTGGAAGAGTGGATCCGGTCCGGGGTTGTTTAAATAACCCAAGCCATTTGGGATGACCCACCTTGACGGGTTTAGCGGCTCCGTTGGCCGATCTAAGTCCTAGGAAAACAAATGAAAATTACACTAAGGAACTAATCTAAATGAAAATAACAATTAAAAGAAACTAATAAACACATCTGAACTATTAATATATATAATTTACTATCTAATACTATAATAACTCTATGAAATTTAACATTCAACTATCAATAGAATTAAATCTTAATCACAAATGTATAATATCTACAAATTACAGATTTAAATGAAAACCTGCAAAAATCATTTGTAAACTGTACTAAGACAACAAAACTATTGTTTTTTTTTATTTTTATAATTTTATGAGAAAGAAATAAACTGAAAAACTATCTAGGCTAAGAAACTAAAATAATAATCCTAACTAAAAATCTAAACTATATATATATATGTCTAAACTACTTAAATAACACTAATAAATTAACTATTAAACAACATATAGCAAACTGACCTGAAGTAACACTTCAGGTTTGTCCTGTGTATAATAGTTGATTCAGCTGTTCGATTGGAGGAAAACCCGCACCAGATTATCCATGCACTTCTCGTAAACAAGAAGCAACTGTTCTCTTCAAATATAAACGACAGGACAAACAATACATAAAATATAACACCAATTTTATGATTTACAAACCATCATAATTAGATAAATCTGTGTGCACCAATTTGTGCAAAACAATTCAATTAACGAAAAAGATAAACCTGTATTCATTAAATGTAAATAGAGTGATTGTTTTATTTTTAAATAAGAGAGATCAGATATGGACAACATATAAATCAAATCACATCAACATGCAATGAATTATAATATCTAAAGTAGTCGATAAAAAATTGCAAACTGATATGCAAAAAAATTGAAACAAAAGTTTGATATATTGAAAGCGAAAGATGTTACAAGACATCAACTTTCATCCCAGTCTATATCATAAATCCATAATCTGGTTCTCTCCACAGTTATTATGATGGGTTCATTACAAAAAATGACAAGTATTTAAAGACCTCCCACAGGGTAAAACATCCCTGTGGGAATTATCAAAACAGTTTACAAAAATCTTAGGATAATATCCCAAGTCTCTATTTCTGACTCAAGCTAACAACCTAAAACAAAACCATATCCAAAGTATCTACTAAACTGCCACAACATGCCCAATTGATCATTGTAATTCGTATGGACCTGAAAGAAGACAAAAATAGACAAGTTTAGAGGATATTTTATTGATAAAATTGACAAAAATCTAATTCTTAAGACTAGCTACAAAATCTTGTGATTCTGTAGCTGGTCTAATTTGAACACAGAATCGCTTTAAAATCAATCCAAAACTTAAAGAATTATATTCAAACTATTAAACAAATATTTAATTGCTAATTGGGAATCAAACGAATCATTCAAATCAAACCTTCTTTGCTAATTTGAAACAAACGAAATCGTGGTCAACCGAAAGGTAATAGAGATACATGCACTCTGTCCAACATTTGTTATCACCAATTCAGGGTAAACAGAATTGCTTAGATAATTCGAAAGCAATGAAATCATTTTCATGAACCCATTTCAATCGACACAAACTGTAACCGGTTAAACAAAACATTCATGCAATAGTTTATGTCACCTCAACCATTAAAAAAATCGTTGTCAAATCACAACGAAATCAACAGGATCGTATTTCAAATTAATGGAACTATATCAAACATATACAAACGATCATGCTAATCATGGCACGCAACATTGTTTCAAAATCAAAACAGAAGAAATGAATCGAACCAGCTTGGGACCGACACAATCGTTATGTAAAAGCATATCAATCAACACAGCTCCATGATTTTAGATAATAGATCTTTTGCACAGGTTGAATGTAATCAAAATCCAAACGAGAATATTGATTCAATACAAAACAGAGTCGTTCCTAGTAAATCGAATTCAACAAGGTTGTTTTGAGTCTATTAGAAACAAATGAAACTAATCGAAATCAAACCCAATTGACTATCCTAAATACGACGAACATAATTGTTTCAAAAGCAATCCAAATAGAATAAAAAAAAAATCAATTTCTTATACTAAGATGGGCACAAAAAAAATCGCATAACCAAATCATATCTACATTTAATTTTAGCAAAATGAATCTACTATACAGGATCCACAACATAACCGTTTTTGATGATCAAACTATAAAAGAATCATTTCGAATGTATTAAAATGAACAGAGCTAATTGAAAACAACTTCAATCAATTAAATTAATTCAAGCAAACTTACAAAGAAAAATAAAACACATACCTGGGCAACTCGGTCATAATAATATTGAATTGACAAAGGTTGTTGCCGCTTCGACATTCCTGAAGACAATCGAACCGGTGGTTTTTTGTTTCTTTTCACTGGCTTGTAACCTGTCATTCTCCTTCACCAGCACTGTCACCCGTTATTATAACGATTTGATCTTTGATTGCAATAGGGGAACGTCGGTGTAATAACGCTCTATCCAAGCGTTACATTGGCTGGATGATGTTTGCTCAGGCTTCAGTATCATAGGCGAGGGTTTGTTTAAGTCAGCAGGGGTTTCCTTGTGCAGCTTGAGTCCCAGGTAGTTAGGGTTGTTTTTGAGGCACGGGGGTAAATTAGAGACATAGTCATAGGGTTTCATAGAGCATAGGCCATGAGAATAGGGGTACTCCTCAGCCAAGAAACACTCAATATCGGAGTCCAAGTCCTCGCTCAGCACTATGGGATTTTGGTCGATGTTCTGTTTAGGTTTGTTCCGGGCAAGTCTTGATATCAAACGAGCATTTTTCTTCCCCCTTCTGTCGACGGCAGTATCACTGCTGTATTTCTTCCTCCTAGGTATTTTTATGGCCTTAATATCATCCTTAGTGTTATGGGGTATTCTACCCTACGGACTAATAAGCTAGGGCTCTAAACTTAT
>SNQJ01S0200025.1:1819-13969 GCA_010110895.2 Picea sitchensis | reverse complement strand
GATGTTGAATGTGCCATTGTTTATTTCCCTGCATTATTGTGATCATCATTGAGTGCCTTGTAAAGATTTTAAAAGAAGCATAATTGTTTAAGCACGGTAACAACTGATTCACCCCCCCTCTCAGTTTTCCAACAAGTTGCGATTAATACTCATGGATATGGGTCATAGATTAATGACTTATTCTACGCAGTTAATCCCAAAAAAATATATCTAATATGTTGCACTCCGGAAGCCCCTCTATGCACAAAATAATTCATGAATTGAAATAAATGCACACTTTGGGATTATGGATGGATTTGGGATAATAAATACATGATGAGAAGATGAAATGTCAAACTCAAAATCTCATATAACGTTCACTTTAAGATATCTTAGTATGATAAGTTGAATATTGTTTTTCAATAGTTTGAAGGAGAAACTCATACATCAAAAGATAGAAGGATAAATTAATGCATCAATGTAGATTTTGATGAGTTGGTACATTCAATAACTTACATTTAACTAATAGAAACTACAATTACCTTTACAATATTCAATAAATCTACTTATTATAGGAGATGTTTGTTGAATACTATACAAAGTTGTTTTAGGTTCTATCAACTATTTCACAAAATTTTGATGAAAATAAATAATTTTTTTCTTATTTTGGTTGAGTATTCAAATATATTTGGAGTGTATTATTGCACTAATAATTGTAATAATTTATTTAATTTGATTAATTATTTTTTAAGGTTTTAAGGAAGTCTATGCAAGTAAAAACAATTCATTTTTTCAAAAGTGTTTATAAATACTTGTGTTACTCATTAACGAATATATTATGGTCGAAAAGTTTGCTAAGTGCTAAATCCATGTGCAATTAATGGTTCTCAAGGACCTAAATTTGATTAAAGACTAAAGTCTCATCCGAGTTAAGACTCCAGGAACCATTAATAAGAATCATGTAGGATAACATAATCAAAATATAAATAAGAGGGTTGAGACCTTGCATTACTTTATCCAAAATGAAGCGTGATTCAATATAATGGAAATCAAAACATGTTACAAGGGTTTCTTAATACAAAATCAACACATAAAATATGAGTGGACAATAAACTCTCACATTAAATGAAAATATAGCTGAAATTCTCCATTAAGCTTGCCAAAATGTTCTCCAATCTAGCCCAAGAGGAGAGTTGCTAAATACCTAAATTCTCCACCCTTTACAATGGAGAGAGAGAACTCTTCTTTATAGAGTGAATCTATTCTCTTATAGAATAAAATATTATTATTTGCTAACTAGCTCCATGAAAAGTCAAATACATATTATAATAATGAGTTAGTTATATCTCTCCTCAATTCATGCTTGACCATGTTACAAAATGTGGAGATTAGCCACTCCAAAGAAAATTTCCCTCATCCTTTATATTAATTCTATGATTTATTATGGGGTTTAAAACTTGCAGGAAACAAAGTGTGGAAATGTGCCAACAGAAGAGTTGTTGACATAAGGCATGAGATTTGGTTTTGAAAGAATGTGCATCATTCTGGACTCAATTCTTTCTATGGTACATTGTTTTTTCAATTTACATTCATGTATATTATTTATTTCAATTTTCATTATTCTCACCAATGTAGATACACTCATTGTTGGATAGGCAGTTTTGGATGCAATATTAGGAGAAAAACCTAAGTATTAGGAAAGTGCGTAGAGTAAGGAAAGTAGTGCATAGCTAAGACACAACCCACAAGAAAGTGTGCAGAAGGAAGAAATCACTCAAGAGGAACACAATGCACAAACAAAGGAATAAAGCAAGAGAGTGAGAGAATAAAGCGCGAAAGCACACCATTCCAAAAATAGAAGAACAGTAGAAAAGGTGCATGAATAATGAAAGGCGGAAGAAAGCAATAGGACAACTAGTTAAATGAGTTGGCCATGCAATGTAAATGGGCTATTCTTGGGATAGAATAGGGTTTTAGCCCTAGATTTTGGGGTATAAATATGTAATGGGTTGGGAGATTAGAGGGGATAAGAGAGAGGTAGAGAAAGATTATGCAAGAGTCATGAATGTAATAGTCGGTTAGAAAGATGAAAGATGAATAAAGAGATAGTTTAAAGATGATATTATGTCTTGCGTTATTTACTTGTCTATGTGTGCTTATGAATTATGTTGTTGTGCTTCGTAGACTAGACTAGTTTATGGATGACTTATAGTGTAATATTTATGAAAGTAACTGTGAAGAGTCTCTATAATAATCGTAAAAATACATGGGATAGAAGAAGGAACAATGACTCGAGTATCTGCCTCCCTTTCCGTTACTACTGTAGAATCCTAGCTCTTCCAGTCCCAATAGATACCTTAGGTGAGACTTCATCTGCACAAGCAAGTGATGATGAAAGGGCTGGCGTCCGGTGGGTGTGTTTGTCATATTTAAACCGAACATTGGGTCTTACAAGCCGTGCGTAGACTAGTTAAGCCAACAAATGGTTCCATTGTTGGGACATGGAAATTGCAATTAAGGGAATGTTTTGGAGGGCGACTAAGAAGGAGATAACAGGTTGGTTAGAATGAAAAGAATGAGAATTTTCACAACAAGAGAACATGAAGCCTCATATGAGTGAAAATCAATGGATGAAAAGGTATGTGTTTATAGATTTACATGAAATTTTCTTTGTTGAATTTCCAAAAATTTTGACCGAGTGGCTAGAGAGGTTAGTAGAAAAAATGGGAAGGTTTAGTGTAGCAATGTTGAATAATTGGAATCCTGAATTGATCATACAGTTGAATTCGGTAAGTAACCCAACTTCTCAAGAAGTTGATTTTTGGTTTGATAGTGTACTAGGGGGTTATATTACAGAATTTGCAGTAGATTTCATTCAATTATATAGTGTTGCAGAAAGATATTTTTTCAAAGGTCCATGTGGGGGGTTATGGAAATCATTAAATACATGGATAAAAATGGTGTTATGTGAAAAAAATGTGTTGATAATGAATTCTTACAGCTAAAAGGGCTTTGTGCACATATGGGGAGCTGGAGGATGACAGGAGGATCGTCTGAGAGAAGTAAACAATGATTAAGGAAGGAAGGGATTGAGGATGCAAGAAGGTATTATACCAGAGGAAGAGTAATATTTTGGAGATTTTTGTGGAGGAAGGAGATACAAGAGGTAAAAGAGTAGGGCTAGGAGAGAAGAGAAGCACAGTGAGCCAAAGGAAAGAGAACCTTGCAGACTAGTCTAAATCGTGGAGATACCATATATAGGAGGAGAAGAAGAGGGGTTTCAGTCCAGTCCAGTAATAGAAGAACTAATAATTCCTACTCAGACAAGATCCTGTGTTGAATCCATGAACTCATGTGCATCACCACAATCATTGATAACATTTGAATACTTTTCAAAATCCATCATAGTTAGTCGAGGAGTACAAAGTAGTAGCAGTGAGAATAGTGGGAGTAATGTGTAGAGTCAATTCATAATCTAAGTTCAACAGCATCACCAATAGGAGAGACTACACAAGTCAACATGGCGGGAGTATATAATACTCTTATACTTCTTGAATTCAAGGGAGTAGGGTCATAGGATCCATAACAATGCTTTTTTGTGTGTGAAATAGTTTGGGCCGCTAAAAACATACATGATGATGTTGTGAAGATCGCATAGTTAGCAACAACATTTAGAGGAAGTGTGCTAGTATGGTATATGAAGTTATAGAGTATTATGCCTACATGACATGCTAGGATTCTGGAAGAGATAAATAAAGATCTACTAAAGGAGTTCAAAAATACAAAATCAGAGTCGCAGTACATCACAAAACTGAAAGAGATCAAGCAGGTACAAACAGAGTCTATATGGGATTTCGAATAACGATTTAAGGATGTGATGGGGAGATTGAATTTTCAAATTCTATATCAACAACATCAAAATTGGTTCATTGTAGGACTTCTACCACACATTTGAAGGTCCTTGATTCAACAGAAGGTTACGTCCCAGCCTGAGGCATTGGAGATTGCAATGAAACTAGAGGCATCCACAATAAGAGATATCGGAGGAATGGCACAATTTCAGATGCAGATGGTTGCATTAACCATTCAATTGACTGAACTTAACAAAGGAAGGGAGAAATGTGAACAATTTTGGTGTACCAAATGCAGGATGGAGGGCCATCACAAGGATGAATGACCAACATTTTTGTAGTATTTGGTAGATGGAACGTTGAATCCACTATTGGGGGGAGGATACTGCGAGATATGTAAGTGTTGGACCTTGACCAAGTTTTGAGGAACACTTGGTCATATTTGACCGTTTTTGGACTTCGACAGCCTGTCAAAGATGGAGCGTCAGACTAAGCCGAGATCATGGGATCTCGGTCCATGTTTGGGCCCTTTTAGGGTTTTGAGTTAATGTAATGGTAAAGGGATGTTGGCCCATGGGTTTACCCACGCTTAGGCCCACTTTTACAATGTACAAATAGAAGGATAGGCAATGTAAGAAGTAGATGTGATTGCTTAGTGCAATTGGTAGTGCATCTATGTGATGTTGAATAAGTTCTCTGTGTGAACTATGTAAGGCTTGCAAGGCTAAGTGCAAGTTACTGTGAGGTTGTTATAAGAAGCTAAGTGTTGTAACGCAAGGAAGAAGGATCTAGCGAGCTATGCAGATCTTTTGTCCTATGTGAAGAAGGGTTTTGGAGGCTTTGTGCTTGTAATAGATTGAAGACGATAATAAAGAAGAAGATCTTGTGGACGTAGCCCTAGGGTGGGGGGTGAACCACGTAAATCTGTGTGTTATGCTCTGTGGTTTGATTCAATGTGTTTTTTCTTATGCTACGTGATTTGATATATCCACTTATGCTCTGTGCTTCTTAGATATATTTGATTGTTAGATCTAATGTGTATGAGTATGCTTAGTGCTAATATACTGGATCTGATCTGGGTTACTATGTTTAAGTGTTGAAATACTATAGATATGAGTGTACATCGTGATTCTTTGTGCTATCTGTGAAGTATAATAAGAGTTAAATATTGACGAATGATCGATGCCAAGTGCTATGTAAATGATATAATCACAGATATGTGTCCCAACTAAGGTTGCAGATACCTGAGTCTTGCAACCACCCTTGCCTCTACCTCGGGTGAGACTTCATCTACTTCATAGGTGTTGTCGAAAGGGCCAGTAGTTAGGGATTTGTTGGTGCGCTCTTGAGCGTTGAACCCTGGGTCTGCCCCTATGCCAACAAATGGTTCCATTGTAAGGACCTAAAACTGTGATTGCTAGGAACCAAGGAAGAAGAAACTTTGTGCAAAAGAAATCTCTGTGCATAGATCTATTTCCCTAGTACGCATCTTTTTACTCGACCCGTGAATCTTTGTGCCTGGAATAAGGTCAGATATGAAGAAAGGGAGATCAGATCCAAAGAAAAGAAGTGAGATATGAATGCTTAGTGATCTAAGAAAATAAAAAGTGGAAATTTATGAAAGAAAAAGGTCAGATCTGTAGAAAAGAGGTAAGATTTGTAAGCTCCGTGCTCTAATAAAGGAAAGAATAGTCACAATTTCTTAGATCTGGAAGCTTTATGCTCTGTAGAAGTGAGATAAGTGTTTTTTTTTCTAGAGCATGGATCTAGGTATGTTTGATAGATTATGTCCTAGCTTAAAAACTAGGGCATTAATAGATGAAAGAAAGTTTGATATGAATAGATATGATAAGTATAATGATAGATATGTTATTCCTATGCATTGAAAGAATGCCTGGACTAACAAATGGATGCAGGATCCTAGAAATAAATTTTTGTAGTCTAGCCATTATGATCCTAGCGCACGGTACAAGAAAAGTTGGGGATCATTGAAGAGAAAGAGAGGATTAACTCTTTTTTATAGTTGTAGAAGACCAGGACATCTTGCTAAGGAATGCCCTGGGAGAAAACCTAGTTGCCTTTGTTGTAAGTCTATGGACCATGAAGTACTGGATTTCCCTAGAATGATTGCTAGACTTGAAAAGATGAATATGGAGCAAGAAAACCTTGAAGGAGATCAAGATACTAAGATTATAGAAGAACCCCAACAAGAATGAGAGAAAGTATTAATACAGATGAAAGAAACCCTGAAGGAACATAAAGATGTCCAATTACTAGAGATCTTCAAAGAAAAGGAGCAAGTCGAAGCAAGAATACGGGACTTTGACATTGACTGTATTCTTGATGAAGAAACACAAGTGAACATTGTGCCAGAAAGAACTTGGGAAGCTATAGGGAAGCCCGCCATGATTCCCTCATTGGGAGGAATAGGACTATTAAGAGGAAAATTGATGATGTTATGTGGAAAAATCGCTCAGATATCTATGACAGTCAATGGAACTTCGACAAAAGAAGACTTTGAGATTATAAAATTCATTGAGGACAACGCCCCATTTACTATGCTACTAAGAAAACCTTGGATTGAAAGAGATCAATCCATAAAGAAGGAAGAAGAAGAGGTTTTAGAGCAGCAAAGACAAGAGTTAAAAGATTTCATGACTAAAAGGATCACACAGTTAATAGAAGAACAGGCAAACCGCTAGAAGCCATATGACACTAGAAGCCCAGATGTCAAGGCCAAAGCTACAAAAAAGGCTAAAATTTCTACCCCAGACAAAGAAGAAGTGATATACCTAAACCCTAGGAGAGAATCTCACCAGCACAAAGTGACTATGTGCAAGGAAAATAAGAATCAAAATGAGAAGAGAATCACCAAGATGAATATCACTGGAAAAAAGGATAGAAAGCTAAGTAAGAAGAAGGATAAGATTGAAAAATTACAGAAGATCCCAGAGGGTACCTTGCAGTAAGACACTTTGCAGAATTGGAGCTTCACCGAGATATCATAAAATCGACATATGCCACTTTGTCGAGGCGAAGTAATATAGCTGTTGGAAGCCAATATAACTGTTCGACTACTGCTTCGAATGGGTCGGAAAGCATTTATGGCTCACCACTAGACCGTTAGACCATGCCATAATGGACAGAACATAAGTTAATGTAGCCTCATACCCATTGCAAGAAGACCGTTGCTAAGTTTCCCTACTTAGTCCATCGCGCCACGCACCGAGAATACTTTTTTTTAAGTGATAATTTGAGCCCAAAAACTGAGATTACTTCAACCTGTGATCATTTCCTTTTCCCCATACTATTCACTATAGTCTCTGAATTCATTTCACACCCGAGCTAGTTGACCCAAGCTTGTATGTCGAATGAGCTTAGCGCTGCTGAGAAAGTAGTTGAAGAAGTTTTTATTGACTTAATGACTGAGAGAGTAATGTCAGAGCGAGGACTATCTATAGGATTCCAAGCATCGTCAATGAGAGGACCCCAAGCCTCCCCTTCCACTACTCGCGCCAGTCCATCCTGGCCGACCGATGAGAAATAGACCAAGCACAGGGACGACATTGCAAATGCCAAGCTTATCCCATGCATTCTACCTAATTACTTACCACATCTAAGTGGTTCCATCAACTATGACAGTGTACCTCGACACTTCGAGTACACTTTGATCACCACGTACCTTCCGAAAGGGGTGTGCGCATTTCGTGTTGACCAGGATAAGCTCACAGCACTGAAATTTAGTGATTTAAACCTTGGAGATCGTAAAGTTTATAGCATGTTAGCCCTACATAAGTACTTAACCAGGACTAAAGGAAAGAATTCTAAGATTGTCCCACAGTCATGGACCTTAAACCTCACGTATTCCACACTACTTAATGTAATGAAGATCCCACACTTTGACAGACACCAGGAATTCAACTCATGCGTCAAGTTTCTACTGTCCCACTACCATGGAGGATACTTATGGTTGGACCACCGCATCACTGTGGATCTGACCTTGATCAATTGGATCACAGGCCTTAGTATGTAAGGCCCTGACCCATAGGAGTTTTACCCTAGAAAGACCTTAGACCTAGCACTAGTGCAGGGGATAAAAGAAACTTATGGTGATGTTGAGAAAGGCACGTGAGGCTACAAGGTAGCCTCTATCCAAAGTGGTGCAGTGCACCTTGCTTGTCAGCTGATCGTGGGAAAGATAGCTCGCAAGAACAGACCAACACAAGTGACTAGATTCATATTTGACCTTGCAAGGAAGTGTGCCAAAGGACTACAGATGAACTGGGCATAGTACCTTGTAAACCAGCTAGAGCTTGATTCCAGAGAAGCATAAGACCAAGGGTATGAGTTCCACTTTAGTTGGTTTCTCATACTAATCTCTTTCATCTCCTGGGAGATACTAGAAGGTGCCACTTTTCTAGAGATCAAACCCTTCAAACCAATGGTCACGAAGTTCTATATGCTGTGGTACTCTAGCGACATGAATAGGCAGTGGAAGTCCAATGCCATCTTCCACGCCTATTACAACAAATTGAAGAATGCAATCCAGTCTACACCATGCCTCACGCCAAACACACTTCATAGGTTTATACCTTTGATAAAATTCAGCACGGACCGCCACTTCACCTATATCACAACGCGCGCTGATGAGCATAAACAACAGCTCCAGTCGTACTATAAGTTTATAGAATAAGACTTGGAGCAGATTACCAAGGAATGGTTGGCGGACCTCCTTGTTGCAGCGGACCCCATAGAAATCTCTGACATGGAAAGCCCTGAAGATGTGGCAGATACACCTATACCAAGGAAGAATAAGAAGGATGATAAAGTTCAATATGTCCATAACACATCCATGAAGACTACGCAGGGAGGTGATGGTGAAGAACTAGGTGGCACAGAAGTTGAGAAAAATGAAGGCGAGGTTACTTTGCCTAGAGAGGAAGAGGATCCCTCTAAGAAGAGGAATATTACCCCACTAAAGTCCTCATCCCAAAATAAAACTAAGGTCACCCAGACTACGTTTAAGACTACCCTCACACCAGAAAACTTTGACTTCTTAATCGCTGCGTTGAATGACTCTTCACTAGAGATCGCAGAAAAGCAAGAAGTGAAGCAGGAGGACGTATTCAACTGAATCAAGGGAAAACTTCAAGAAGTACAGCAGGCACTCTAGTCTAGCCGAGAAGTTTCTACTACGCCCTTGACAATTGGAACAACAGGAACATGCAATGAGCCCACCTAATTACACCATATCATCGATAAAGTCGAAGCTTGCCTTCGACGAGCTCAAGAAGACATAGCGCAAGCCACCTAGGCTTTTTCACAAGTACAAAGAACACTTGTAAAACAACAGAGTAAGGTAGAATGGGAAAATATTTCCCTGCAAGCGAAGTGGGATGATGAAAAAGAACAGTTACAGTAGAGCAAGGACCAATTGCTAGCAGAGCAACTTGAAGTACAGGAAAGAGTTCACAAAGAAATTCGCTCTGTGACGGTCATAGAAGTGAATATTGAAGAACGTGTCCCACAGTAAGTGGCACAACTTGAAGAAGTAATCCAGCAACTTCAACAGCGCATCGCAGATCTAGAACTTCGTAATCATGCCCAAGACTCTTCAAGAAATAAGAGATCTAAGGGAGGAAACTTCCTGTAGCATAGTTGGCCGTTGAAAAACCTTTTCCTTGGAATGAAAGAAACTGAGCGCTGGAATCACCCAAAATTATGAGAACCTCACAGAGAATCCAAAGTTGCAGGCATTGGAGGCACAACTCCAAGAAGAAAAGAAGCACACAGATACGCTATAGGCGCAGCTGAAGGCCCTGACCCTAGTCAAAAGAATGAAGAGGTTTGCAGAAAAATGCACCACCCAACAACAGGTAAACACACTGTAAAGTAAAGTGATGGAAGTCTCCCAACGACTTCAACCAATCTAATAAAAGGCATGCCAACTATTCAATGAAGTTGAAAGCTAGGGAATCAAAGTTGAACAGGTTGTCATCACTATAGAACAACGCTTGGAAGGGCCAATAAATGATGGAGTGATCCAAGAGTTCACTGAGAAAGAGTCTGTCTCACTGCAGTAGGTCGAAGTAGCTCAAGCCAAGCTCGAGGCATTCAAGGCAGAATTGATCAGACCAGAGTGACGCAGGACGAGTCACAGGTGAGTGTTGGGGGCTTGTTGGCCCTTAACCAAGTTTTGAGGAACACTTAGTCATATTTGACCATTTTTGGACTTTGATAGCCTATCAAAGATGGAGCCCCAGGTGAAGCAGAGATCATGGGATCTCGGTCCACTTTTGGGCCCTTTTAGGGTTTTGGGTTAATGTAATGGTAAAGGGATGTCGACCCGTGGGTTTACCCACGCTTAGTCCCACTTTTGTAATGTATAAATAGAAGGATAGGAAATGTAAGAAGTAGATGTGATTTCTTAGTGCAATTGGTAGTGCATCTATGTGATGTTGAATAAGTGCTCTGTGCAAACTGTGAAAGGATTGCAAGGCTAAGTGCAAGTTACTATGAGATTGATATAGGAAGCTAAGTGTTGTAACGCAAGGAAGAAGGATCTAGCGAGCTATGCAGATATTTTTTCCTATGCGAAGAAGGGTTTTGGAGGATTTGTGCTTGTAACAGATTGAAGACGATAATAAAGAAGAATATCTTGTGGACATAGCCCCAGGGTGGGGGGTGAACCATGTAAATTTGTGTGTTATTCTCTGTGCATTGACTCAATGTGTTTTTTCTTATGCTATGTGATTTGATATATCCACTTATGCTCTATGCTTCTTAGATATATCTGATTGTTATATCTGATGTGTATGAGGATGCTTAGTGTTGATCTACTGGATCTGATCTAGGTTACTATGGTTAAGTGCTGAAATACTATAGATCTGAGTGTACACCACGATGCTCTGTGCTATCTGCAAAGTATAATAAGGGTTAAATATTGACGAATGATCGATGCTAAGTTCTTTGTAAATGATATAATCACAGATCTATGTCCCAGCTAAGGTTGCAGACACCTGAGTCTTGCAACTACCCCTACCTCTACCTCGGGTGAGACTTCATCTACTTCGCAGGTGTTGCCGACAGGGCCAGTAGTTAGGGATTTGGTGGTGCACTCTTGAGCGTTGAACCCTAGGTCTGCCCCTGTTTCAACAGTAAGAAATAGGGCCATCACCCCATTGAGTGTCCATTGCTACATAAGTATATTCAAAGTACACCAAGGAACTTGTTTTGAAATTTTTGCAAGTCGGTAGGACACGAAGAAAAGGAATGTCACACGTTCGATCTACTAAGGGAGTGCACATAAAATATGTATCAGATCCAAGAAGAGAATACCAATGCAGAAGAGGGTGGTGCGAAGTAGAACAATAATAGAGGTTTCAATCAGGGGAACAAAGGAAACTTCGGTAGAGATTAGGGTAGAGGGACTTTTGGTAGAGGAGGATGCAGATTCATTATCTGTTATAAATGTAATCAACCTGGAAACTTGGTCTTCCATTGCCAGAATCCATGTATGGCATGCACATATTGTAGAGCACTGGATCACTCGACAGAAGACTGTCCCCAACTATTTGTGAAGTGGAAGGCCAGAGGAAACCCAAACTAGAATCTGAATCTAAATGTGCAGATGATATCATCTGAAAGACGCAATGAATGACCAAAATTAGCAGTTGTTACACATGGAGGAGCTAGAACAGGAAGTGATATAGTGAATAAAGGAAACTAGATAGAGTAGTGGGTAAGGAAGTCAACATGGCCTATACCAGCATTCGATCCACAACAAACATAGTTGCCAACTTAATGAGAACTGTGACCTCAAAATGAGAACTCTGGCCAAAAAAACCAACATTTTGACATAAAAAACATTAAAATCAACCCCCAAATCAAAAAGTGGTGCTACCGATAGCACCATATTTTTAAACGGGGTAAACATTACAACATTTTTCAAACATGGCCTTCAAAATTTAGACATTATCTTAGAAAAACCTTAAAATCAACACCTAAAAAAAAGAAAATGTTTTTGAATATTTTTTTTCTTTTCAAAATGTTAAATTTTGAGATCATTTGAAATCATGGTTTTATCACTTGGTACCATTAAAACCAAAACCTCAAAATCAACCATCAAATTGAAAAGTACTGCTACCAGTAGCACCCATTCTAAAATTGGGGTATGCAAATGACACATTTTTATAATGTGGTAAAAGAACTCATCATTACTGTAAACAAAATCATAAAATCAACCCTTAAATGTTTACTTTTTAAATCTTATTATCACGCAAAGCACAAGGTAATACATAATGCCATGAAAATATCACAA
>SNQJ01S0200024.1:6411-17014 GCA_010110895.2 Picea sitchensis | reverse complement strand
TATAAAACATGCCATTTCTATCAAGGAAGGGGTAAAACTAGTTAGGAAAAGGAAAATACCTATTAATCCTGCGCTTGAAGCCACCATTAGGAAAGAATTGGAAAAATAGTTGAAATCTCATATAATATTTCTAGTTAAGTATTTTGAATGGGTTTCAAACTAGTTCCTGTTCGAAAAACTACCAGTCAGATCAGATTATGTTTCGATTTTCGTGCATTAAACAAGGAAAGTATCAAAGACCATTTTATACTTCCTAATATGGATTTGATTTTACAACAGGTTGGAGGGTCTCAAATGATGTCCTTACTTGACATATTTTCTGGATATAATCAAATCAAGGTAAAAGGGACAGATAGATATAAAACCACATTTACCACACACTGGGGCACATTTTCTTATGAACGTATGCCATTTGGTTTATCTAATGCAGGTGGCACCTTTCAAAGAGATATGTAGATAGAAATTGATGATATAATCGATAAGATTATCCAAGTTTATCTTGATGATTTGACAATTAATTCTAAAAACCGGTTGGACCATTTCAGTCATCTTAGAAAAGTTCTCATGCGCTACAGAAAATTTGGCGTTTCTTTAAATCCTTCCAAGTCTATTTTTGGTGTCACGAAGGGTAAGATTCTCAGTAGAATTGTTTCTGATTTAGGGATAAGTATAGATCCCGAGAGGATTACTTCCATTCTAAACCTCCCTACCCCCACCTCCAAGAAGGAAGTTCAAGCTTTCATGGGAATTATTAGTATTGATCGTAGATTTGTTCTTGATTTTGTTGTCATGGTTAAACCAATCCATAATCTTTTGAAGTAAGATCGTTCTTTTTCTTGGAAAGATGATGTCAAGAATTATTTCCTTAGGATTAATAAGGTGATCAATTATGTGCTGGTTTTGGTGAAACTGAATTTTGAGAAAGATTTTATCGTATATACCAATGCCACTGAGGAAGCAATTTTTGCTATCCTCTTACATTGTGATGACCAAAATAATGAAAAACCTGTAGCTTGCATGAGTCAAAGTATATCTAATGACGAGGTCAAATATTCTTATATTGAGAAACATGCTTTCGCTCGTGTCAAAGCTATAGAAAAATTTCACCATTTTATTTTGGGAAAACATACATAGGTAAAAGTCCCTTTTCCTGCTGTCAAGTTTCTACTTTCACAAACTTATCTTTCAAGAAAACTTGCACATTGGCTTGCCAAAATTCAGGAGCATGATTTGAGAATTATGACTTCAAAGACAATCAAGGGATGAGACTTATCCCTTCACTTAGCTCATCATCCTAAACCAAGTGAAGAACTTGATGATTAAGATAAACCTCTTCCAGTGCTATTTTATATTGAAAATCAAAATCTCTCTATATTTGAGCATCCTTGGTGTAAGAATCTGGTGTATTATTTGCAGTATCAAAGGTGCCCATATGAGTTGGATCCTCATCTGAGAAGGAGACTCCACTTTGAATCTTCTAAATATATCATTTTAGGAGACTTCTTGTTTAGAAGATCTGCTAATGGTTTGCTGCTATGATGTGTAAATGATGAAGAAGCACAAAAATTATTACAAGAAGTACATGGATAATCAACATCTATCATCCATATTGGTAGCCATTTTTATTCTAAAGTTATTGCTTCTAAGATAATAAGAAATGGTTATTACTAGCCTTTGACCTTTCGTGATTCCTGTAAATTTGCAAGGTCCTATGATAAATGCCAAAAATTCACTAGTAAAGAACGTATTTCTGCCATGCCTTCACAACCTTTCCTTCCATAATTCCCTTTTTCTAAGTGGGGTCTAGAATTTATTGGTCCAATCAATCCTTCATCCTCTGTAGGGCATATCTTTATTTTGACAACCACTGATTACTTTACTAAGTGGACTGAGGTTTTCCTTCTTAGACATGCGCAAGATGAACAAGTAATTTCTTTTCTAGAGTCTAATATCTTTTCTAGGTTTTTCCTTCCATTAGAAATCATTACTGACAATGGTCCAACCTTCATTTATGCAAAATTGACCCAATTTATGACTAAACTAGGTGTCAAGAATTTCACTTCATCTGCTTACTAACCTCAGGGAAACGGACAAGCAGAGTCTACTAATAAAAATTTGGTCAGGATTATAAATAAAATCATAGAAGACAAACCTCGCCAGTGGCACACACTTTTAACTTATGCCCTTTGGGTAGACCGTACGACCACCAAAGAAAGTACATGATTTACTTCCTTTCAGCTCATATACAACCAAGAGGTTATTCTGCCTATTGAATTGGAACCTTCTTCTTTGTGGTTGATGTTACAGAGTGAAGAATTAAATTCTTCTAATGTTTCCCTATTGCATTATAACTTTCTTGTTTGCAGTTGATGTTAGAGAGTCAGGGTCGGTTGTTGCACGACCAGTGAGATATCTTCATCCACTAGATGACCCATCATCCCCAGATCTTTGTTGTCATTTATGACCTAAACTAAACCAAACCAATATATCTCTCTCAAATATTAATCGAGCTCATGTTGTTACAGGTGAGATTTTTTGTTATTGAAGACTCGTACTCAAAGCTACCCTACCAATGTTGTCCATATCGAAAACATATCATATGTTTGATGGTTTTCACAATTGAATGCAAAAGTGTTCTCTGCATGTATTAGCGGGGTAAAACAATAATTTGAAAATTAACAAGAAGAAGTCTAGTAACTTGAACTAACTAAACCAAAAAATTTGTGTCATCTTGAGATACCCAACAACAATGCCTTGGGTAAGATCTGGTCACATTGTAGAGAAAGGTAATGAGAGTTGGAGTAGTCAATGAATTTGAAAAGCTTAGTGTTGGTTTCTTATGGGCTGACCCAAGTTCTAACTACAGGATTACCAACAACCCCTTCTACCATCGGCCCTTCTGGATACCAGAAGGAAACACAACACACATAGTGCACTGCGTAGCCTCACCTGAGATGGATCCTATGGGTGGCCACAAGACTCAGATGTCTGCAACCCTGGGATGGAATGTGTTTCTCTCTCAGAGGCATTAGATCTACTCACTGATAGCCCTCAAATCCTCATTAGATATTAGTTCATACCACTGACACCACTATTCCAATAGGACTTCATTAACCATTATGGAAACATGTATTCAATGACATGTATTCATCTACTGCAACAAAAGATTATGAGATATATACTAACTATTACATTCATTTACTTAGTGTCGTTCTGTAGATTTCATTAGTTTATTCTCAATGCGCAGTATTATTTCCTTTATCATTTAATATGTTCATCATAAAACTAATTAAAGAAAATATAATCAGAAAGACTACACACATACACACATAATAAAGATATACCATGGTTCACCCCCTCCTGGGCTACGTCCACAAATATTTGTCGATTTGGATCTTTGTTCATATTCATGCAAAATTTGGTGCTGCGTAATGTACAATTATTCCACCATTACATTCGATCTCCACAGATCGTGACAGTTAAAACTTAGGAATTCCTCTCCAATAGTTCTATATCCATCACACATACTCTCTAACACACTAAAGGAAAACATTTTCATAGTTCTAACACATTCTACTTATACAACAAAATGGGACAAATCCCTTACAAAAACCCTAACCTAAGTAGATTAGGTTTTTCCACTTCCAAACTTATCCGCAGTATTTTGTCCACTTTGTAACTTTCTTTCCTCGACACTGACTTTCCTCTGTTTCTAACTCTTCTTTTCCTCTATTTTCCGGCGTTGTCTTGATTCCTTCAAAACTTCCTTGATTTTCCCCAAAATTGGCCTACACCAACAAGTCCCCAACACTGACATTGTGACTCATCCTGAGTCACTCACTGAATCTTGCATCTTTCACTGCCTGTGTCATTTATTCATACATATCTTCTATATGTTGGCATTTCTCCTAAGCCTGGTTGCTCTTCTCCGTCATGGTTTCTACCATCTGCGCGATGAATGGAGGTTTCAATATTTCTCCTCCCTCCAAGCCTATCTGCTCCACCCTTGATTTTGTTGCGTTGATCTCAATGACCAATTGTTCATCCTTTTCCTGCAGAGGCTCCAACTGAGCTTGCCTCACAATCTTCTCTGCTAGCACTGCCTTTTCTTATGATTACATATTCTTCATTTCTGCAATTGTCTTAATCTTTTCTGGCAATGACATTGTCTTCTGTCACTATTTTAAATATGCCATTATTGCATGCAATTTATCTTCCCTTCCTTGCAGCTCTTGCAAGATCACATCTTCTAAGAGCTATGTCCACAACTGGACACTTTTTTCCAACAACTATGTCATCCTATGTATAGTCTACGCTATATTCTCCGTATATTCTATTGTGCCTTGCTCTCGTTGCACTCTTACTTCTAGAGTAGTAATGGGTACTATGCGCTCCTCCAACTCCCTTATTTGGTCCCTGTACTGCTCCAACCCTGCACTATTTTCCTCATATTCTCCTCAGAAGATACTTTCTCTGACTCTACATTGTCCGGGATGGTTTGAAATACTTATCTTATGTGTTTCTCCATCTCCTCTACCTTTTGTTGCGCTATATTCTTTTCCTTCCCTTATTGGTTGATTGCTTCCTTCAGTGTGATGTTCTCTTCTTGCGCTATCTTTAAGTTCGTCGCATCAGACCTTTCCCTAGACTGAATTTCTTGTGTGGCACTAATCTGTAATTTATACAATGCCTTCATCGGGACCTTGGCTAACGCCAAGTCCAATGTCTAAATTCCCTTCAGGGGCTTCTGTGTCGCCTCCTCATCGATGAACAACATATCAAGGGTTATGATAAAATTGGCGCTCCACTGTGCTGTGATTTGCAATGTTTCTCCAGCACGCATTCCTTCCCTAGTTTTCGTTGGTTTATCTTTTTGTGGTTGCTCTGCCTTGATCCTGAATTGCTCCAGTGTAGTTTTCACTTCCTGTACTTGATCCATAATCAAAGCCTTGTGCTTCTCAATATTCTCCCACACCTGTGATAGTCGATCTTCGACTGTTGTGGCTACTAGTTCAACATCATCTGTTGTCAGTGATGTGTGATGTGGTGTTCTATGGGCCTTTGCCTTCTTCCTAGAGACACTTGCTTTCTCCCCTGTTCTCTTATTTTGGGAATCTGATGGCTCATATGCTTCTGGCATCTGTGTATCATGCCTGTCCACTACCCAACTTCTTCCTCCACGGGTATATCCTGTGTCTCTATCCTTTATTCTTTTTCGCACACCTGTTCTGTTGTATATATCGGTGTCCACTCTATGTGCAATGGATCCTGTGTAGAACCACCCTATGGTTTATTCGGTGTCCTGCTTTTCTTTTGAATTGGGCTGATTTCCCCCACTGGACCTTGTGTTGTCTTCTTCTTCTTGTTGGCACCATTTATGATTGTTTGTTGCACAGGGACCATTTTGTCCTGCGTCCAAGTCTATATTATGGGCACTGTATTTGGAATCACTGACACCTTCCATTCATCAGGCCACTCCTACACCTCCATTTGTATATCCTGCATTAGTTGATGAATGCATCTATGGGAGACATCCTCCAGCTTACAAACCTGTGAGATGTGGAACATAGCAGCTATGTGAGTCTTTATCTCAGCTTACAAAATTGAGAGAAATCCCCTAAGAAGGGTACGTGGTTCCTGCTTGAGATAGAGCTAGGAACATAGAGATGACCTAATCCATTCAAAGAGTGAGAATAACTCCAGATGATTATCCAGTGGAAAAGAAATATGTTGAGTTAGGACGTGCCTATGGCTGAGCATAAGGTGAACGTGTGAAATCCCAAAGTGTTGGGTGCATCGTCATGAGAACAGAAATGAAGATGATGTATTGGCCTCCTCTGAGCAGCAGAGTTGACAAGAAGACTCCATATGATTCTCTTGTCGATGATAGTGGGAAAGGATATCTATAGAGTGGATGTGCCTGTGGACGAGCACAGGTGAACGTGTGAAGACCTGGTTCTTCTGTGTAATGCAGTGAATCAGAGCTATGACATCCCTATGGATGTGCCCCTAGTGGACGAGCACTAGTAGGTGTATCAGATCATTTTCTATATGTTGTTCAAGAGTCAGACCTACCTATAACCCTAAGTGTCATGTAAAGGGTACATGTCGGCCCTACCTTATTATGTCTAATAATAAATGTAAAAGATAATTAATCTGGATAATATTAATAATAATAATAATAATAATAATAATAATAATAATAATAATAATAAATATATTATGCCTTAGGGAGGTCGGCCCTGTTGTGCCAATAGACACTTCAGTTGATAGGACAAGTCTAATATAAGTAAAGAGAAATATCCCATTGTAGAAACACATCCTTCTTGTGAGTTTGGAAATTTCAGCAAGTACTCTTCTTTGGAAAAAGGTGCACACCTCTCTTGGGTGCTAGATTTATAGGGTTTGAGCACCCTCTTGTGTGATAGGTATTTCGTGGTGGTAAAGGTCTCTCTCTTGAATATTATGGCAAAGGATTGGGTTGGGTTTTCTTCCCTTGTTGAGAAGGGTTTCCCAGGATACATTTTGTGTTCTTATGCATGGTGCTTCTTCTTGTGATATTGGTTGTTGCAGCATTTATGATTATGGTTAATTGATGAAATGAAATGAACTTCATACTTAACCTAACGCTTATGAAAAATCAACATGGTATCAGAGCATAGGTCTTGAAAGAACCCATTTCACAAGAATCTACCAAGTGTCATCCTTTACCAGTCATCCCTCCTCTTCTGCAAAACCGTACGACCCTCCTAGGGTTTTCAAAATAACCGTACGACCCTCTCCTTTTGGGTTTTTCAGCCTCTTAAAACTTGGACGCTAGGGATACTTTCAGCATAGAAGAGTATAGTTTCTTCCAGCACATCTCCAAAATCTCTCAAAACAAAATTCTGAGAAATTTTGATTTTTGGCCCTAGGGTTTCTAGGGTGCCAAAATTTCCTGCAGAACATTAATTTTGGTTTTCTGAAGAAACATTTTCATGAATCAACAAGAATCTTTGTGATACTATCAAATTGATTGTTGGTAGTCATAATTCCAATATAATTCAGTCTGCAAGGATTCAAGAAAAATGAAGAACAAAAATTCAGTGGAAGATAGGCTTGATGGAGCAAGCAACTTCAGCCCCCGGAAATCAAATCTTCTAGTCACTCTTGAAGAAGAATATCTCTTGGATGAAACAACTAAAACTCTACTAGAAACAAACACTGATATAGAGAAGAAGATAATAAAAGAATATGATGTCAGAGCAAGGAAAATAATCATCTACTCAGTAAGACATCACCTCTTGCCCTGTATTGCCAATCTGAAGACTCCCTATGATATGTATAAAACATTGAAAGGAATGTTTGGAAGTGACAACACTCTCAGAGATCTTACCTTGAAGAACCAACTTCAAAGTACCAAGATGACTAAAGATGACACAGTTGCAATCTTCTTCATGAAGTGATCAGAGATTAAAGAATAACTAGAGACCATTGGGGAAATCATGTATGATAGAGAAATTGTCTTAACCACTCTCTGGAATATTCCAAAATCATGGGAGCCTTTCATTCAAAGTATTAGTGGAAGAGAATCCTTACCAACCTTTGAGCGTCTATGGATAGATTGCACTCAAGAAGAACTTAGACTTAGAAATAGAGGAGTGGAAGATTCCTCAGAAGAAAATCATGCTCTTTCACTTCATACAAGGAAGGGAGGAAAATTCAAAAGAAACTTCAAGCAAAAATTTAAAGGTGAAAAGTCTTCATCCAATCCAAGATATCGAAGAAGAGATGCTTTAGAAATTCAGTGCTTCAGATGTGACAAGTATGGACACATTGCCAGAAATTGTCCAACCAGGAAGAAGGGAAAACAATATGCCTCCACTGCTATAATTTTATAGTTGATTGTATTTTTCAAATAAATGAAGGACATTGTTCCTATTATAAGATCTCTCAAAGACTTGGACCATTATCCCTGGTACGGGAGTCCAAATCATATTTGAGTTGTTTATCATACAAGAAAAAGCATAAATTTTGTTCTTAAAGAAGAGATATTCCTTCAAAGATTCAGATAATCACAAACAAAGATTGACAGTGAAACAAATACCTTCTCCCCCTTTAGCAGTTCATAGGGAGATATACCTTACTCAAGTTGATCTAGTTGTTTCAGCTGATACATATTCAAAGATATTGCAATAAATTCTAAAAGGCCCTTCTAGACCCACTCTGCAAGAGGCAGATAAACATACAAGTTTCTCAAGGCACATTCCAAGAAAGCAAAAGAGTTTTTCGAAAATATCCTTCAGTCATGAGCCACTTCATTGATACTTGGACTTCTTTTCTTAGAGAAGCAACAAGACAACCGGTATGGAAAAATGCCATAGCAAAAGAATACCAGTATATCTTAAAGAGTGATATTATTCAGGGATCAAAAAGGAAAATCTGGGATAACTTCTAAGTAGATCTATATGATAAAGCATGCAGCTAATGAAAGTATCTATAGCCAAAGGTTTCTCACAAACAGAGGGAGTTGTCTATAATAAGACACTTGATCTAGTGAACCTGATACACTTCCTTCTGTACTATCATCCATGAGTTGGAAGCTATATCAGATAGATAGATTCATGTTGAGTTTGGATTTCAAACAAGAGTGTTACTGATCCAAACCTATCTCATTACAGTAAGGTAACAAGAGCCTATTTTGATGACTTATTCAGGAAGTCGTGTTGTTGGATAGAAGTAACCCTTGACTTCTAAATGAAAATTATAAATATGATGCACAAACTTCTTGAGACAAGAAGTATGACAGAAAACCGACGAGATTTTCCTAAGTCAAGGAAAATATGCAGTGGGAACTTTAAAGAAGGTTAGTATGAAAAAATGAAAATCCACCATGATGGATCGAATGGAGAAGGTTGACAACAATTCAGATGAGACTAATCCACAGTGTTTGGATCACTGATGCATCTGGATAAAACCAGACTTGACTCATGTCATATAGTGAATGGGCCCAGTCATTTCATGAGTCAACCGAGACAGACTCACTAGACGACAACAAATCATGTATTTACGAGGCACAGTTGGATATAGCCTGAGATATGCCTCCAGTATGAACTTAGGCTTGCTGGACATAACGATTCAAATTGAGTAGAAAGTACAGTGGATCAAAAGAACACATCTGATTGATGTTCTACCATGAATATTTCCATGGTTTCATAATGCAGCAAGAAACAAAACTATGTGGCCTTGAGTACCACAAAGATAGAGCATATAGCAGTGATTGAGCGAAGCAATGTGGATTCACAAACTTCTAACATATTTACTTGACCATGATATGGATCTTATGATGATAATAAAGAGTCGTTTATAAAGATCCTTAAAGAACGTAGTGGTTCCTAATGGATTGAAACACAGTGAGATGAAGTATTCTTATGTTAGAGATATGATGCAGAGGAAAATTGTATACTTGCAGTACCTTCCTACACCTGAGCAGACTGCAGACATTTACACCAAACAGACTTGGTGAAAAACACCTTCCAAGTTGAGAGGGAGTATTTTTTACTCCAACCAAAAACAAAATTCAAAGTACATCTGTATGAGACTTGGCATGATGAAGAATGTCTCCCTAGCTGAGATAGAGTGTTGATAAATGTAGCTATGGGAGACATCCTCCAACTTACAAACCTATGATATGTGGAACATAACAACTATGTGAGTCTTTCACTCAGCTTACAAACCTGAGAGAAATCCCCTAAGAAGGGTACGTGGTTCCTGCCTAAGACAAAATTACGAATGTAGAGATAACCTCCTCCATTCAGAGAGTGAGAAGAACTCCAGATGATTATCTAGTGGAAAAACGATACGTTGAGTTAGGACATGCATGTGGCTGAGCACAAGGTGAACGTGTGAAATCCCAAAGTGTTGGGTGCATTGTCATGAGAACAAAAATTAAGATTATGTATTGGCCTCCTCTGAGAAGCAAAGTTGACAAGAAGACCCCAAATGATTCTCTTATCGGTGACAGTGGGAAAGCAGATCTGTAGAGTGGGCATGCCTGTGGATGAGCATAGGTGAACGTGTGAATACCTGGTTCTTCTATGTAATGCAGTGAATCAGAGCTATGACATCCCTATGGATGTACCCCTAGTGGATGACCACTAGTGGGTGTATCAAATCCTTTGTTATATGTTGTTCAAGAGTCATACCTACCTGTAACCCTAAGTGTCATGTAAAGGGTACAGGTCGGCCCTACTTTNTTAATAATAATAATAATAATAATAATAAATATATTATGCCTTAGATAGGTTGGCCCTGTTGTGCCAATATACACTTCAGTTGACAAGACAAGTCTAATATAAGTAAATGGAAATCTCCCATTGTAGAAACACATCCTTCTTGTGAGTTTGGAAATTTCAACAAGTAATCTTCTTTGGAAAAAGGTGTGCACCTCTCTTGGGCACTAGAATTCTAGGGTTTGAGCACCCTCTTGTGTGCTAGGTATTTCTTGGTGGTAAAGGTATTTCTCTTGAATATTATAGCAAAGGATTTGGCTGGGTTTTCTTCCCTTGTTGAGAAGGGTTTCCCAGGATACATTTTGTGTTCTTGTGCATGGTGCTTCTTCTTG
>SNQJ01S0200023.1:3708-17014 GCA_010110895.2 Picea sitchensis | reverse complement strand
TAACCTAACTAGATCTTCACTTGCTTAGTTAATCTTCAAGTCTTTTCTTCATGCACTTGTTTTAGATCTTAAATGCCTTAATCTCTAAGTGCTTAGATAAGTGAATAGTTTATATCTCTATTGCTTATAACTATTGGAAGCCACTTGCTTAGGCTTGAATGTTGCTAAATGGTTAAGTAGGCAAACACACATTAAATTTTCTTTCCATCTCTTGAAGGCAAGTTGTCCTTGCCATTGTGGTTTTTCTTTAATAGCAAGCTCATATGTGTATGGGATAACTTAAATCTTTTCAGCCATCTTTATTTGCTTTACATGTGTTCACACTTTTAATTGCATAAGCTTGAAGCAACACATTTTAAGCTCATAACAGTTTCGGCCATATCACTAAATCACACTTTAAAAGTGTCTTAAAATCTTCAAAACACTCTAAAAATCACCTAAAAGTCTACCTAATCCATATATATACTTAATAGACTATTTAGGGTACCTCAGACCACCATCTTCACCATCTAAAACGGGGCTTGAGGAAAACAACGGAGGGTGTAGGCAGGGGACTGTCTCACGGCGCACAGGATGTGTCCTCTCCGGGAAGTGCTCTTGTTTTGGGCTGATCTGTGAAGCTAGGGTGGCAACACTTATTGAGCATCCAACAGTTATTTGGCAATAGGAGGAGGAGGCTTTGGTGAAAGCTTAATAAAATTTGAAAACCTTAAGAAAACTTAACAACTTAACCTGCTCTTAAAGAGAAAGCCTAATAAACTAAACCACGGACCAAATCTAGCCAAGCACTTGGTGGGTTGAGTAATCAAGGTGTGGGTAATCTTCATCAATCTTAATACATTTGTGCTTAAATCTTGAAATCTTCTTGAATGTGTTATGTCGATATATTGATGATGATCTCATGAGTGTGATAAATTGTTGATGTTGATACTTTAATCCTTTGATATCACGCACACATAAAGAAAGGCGTGGTTAGCTTGCTCTTGTATCATTGTATCTTAGCAAATTTTTGTGAATAAGTGCATCTAATATTCTTTGATTCAATTTATTCTTTTGTAATCTTGTAGTAACTTGTAACCTACTTGTAACTTGAACCAACCTTAACATAGTTGACCCCTTACAATCTTTAGGCACTAGTCTTAGTTGACTTAGAATGCTTGCTTTAATAACCCTTGCATCTTGCATTTGTTGCCTTAGCATTTAGGATTAGAGGCCCCAAACCTTGTAAATAATTAAAAACTAACTCCTAGAACTTAACTTTAACACATCTAGTAACTAAGGTCTGCCTTTGGCTTCCCTAGGAGTGAACCCAGACGGAAGAGGTTCGGTCAAAGGGAAATTGTGTATGGGTTGTGAACCTAGGCATTGTGCCTCCAATGACACACTAAATGGTGGGAGCAGGACTTAGCTCCGTTTGCAAGTGTGTATAAGGAGACTGACAACATGGTGCAATCACTTGGTTGACCATCTCTACAGCCTACACAATTTTCTCTCTCTATGTCCAAGTATATGCCAATTTTGCTTAATCATGCCAATGACTGTAACAACCTGTCCTTGTTTGTCACTAAGTTATATGAAGAACAGATTATCCATTCTCCACAAGACGTTTTCTTGATTTATATTTTGCCTAGAGAACCCTAAATTTCTCAAAATATAGCACTTTCTGCCTAGCATGTATTCAATAAACCTGCTGTATTAGCAATGTACCTTTTTAGACTATGCAAACTGATTTATGTCAAATTGAAAAAGCTCAGATGTTAGAATCAGTTTTCTTTTTTTCAACTACTGATGAAATCACGAGGTTTGAGATTCACTTTTCACAAGAAAGGCTGACTTCAAGAACCTCCATATTTTTTCGATAGATGCTTCTAGTCAACACAAGCAAGTGGAAGTTATTGAAAGTGATCTTTTTGGCAAAGATGCTATGACTGGGAGGATATATTCTGCCAAATTTTCCCAGGACTTGCACCTGGCCCCAAACACAGGAGCCTGTTTATCTTGAGGAACTCTATCCACAAGGGGAAAACATTACCTTAGGGAGATGTGAACCTTTTTTGGGGGGAACAACACTCCTTTTTTACCAACCAACTAAGCCCTGTTGAGAGAACCTCCAGAAATTTGAATATCCCAATTTCAGCTATATGGTTTTACATTGCTTTTAAATATGCAGTGAGCTGGTACACAAATGCTGCAAGGCATTATTCTCTTTTCCCATTTATTCTTTGTTAGTTACAATGCCAACAATTGGTTTTGACACTCAAACTTCTGTAGTATCTATAGCATATGAATGGAAACAACATGATAACACAGTTTGTTTATTTGCTTTGCAGACATTGCCGAATTACCGGAATTAGTACAACAGATGCAAACAGTTTTGGCGAGTTCATGTTTTGCTCTTATGTTGGCATTTTCACAACCTCTCACAACGGTGAGGATCTGAGAGTCTTCTGAGATTGCAATTGCAGATTATGGAAAGTAGTTTCATTCCCTGCCCTCTGAGCAGATAACTAGATGCCTGCAATATCTTATTTGATATACTTAGTTGCTAGGTGTTTTATTTAGCACTATATAATGCACTCATAAACTTAATTGCACTTGACCTTTTTCCAGATTCCCGTAACTGGTTATAATGTAAGAGGCTCAAAGATCTTAAGCTGGGCATCCTGTGATAGCAGAAAACCAGGACGTTCCAATAATGGCAGGTGTGGACAACTGTGATTCCTGGTATTTAATTGGCAGTGAAACATATACCTTCAGTACTATGGATCTTATTATCAAAGGATATTTAGGTGTTGGTTCCTGTTTAACTATGATATAATACATTGTATTGTGGAATATGCTTCTTAAAATTTTGGGAGCTCTCCATATTTGCCAACACTGTGTGCTTATGATTATCCTACTGACACAACTTAAGTTGCTTTCTACAGTGAGTGCTGGGTTCTGCATTCCACAGCTGAATATGCTAACCATATAGTAAGCCAAACAGACTTAAAGAAGCCTTCAGATGATATATTGAACATGGTGAAAAATGACTTATTCAATGAATTTCAGAAAACAGCCCCACATATGCCTTCTCCTTTTTTTATGAAAGCTCATAGATGGTGAGATTTTGGGTTACATGATTGCAACCTCCATCCTCGTCTATTTGATAACTGGTTTAAATATCAACCTATAAGTTTTGGTCTATCCAAGTGATCTTTAACAGACATTTAAGGAGTCTTCATAGATGGAGGATAACAAGAAGATGCTTGACTTAATTTGAGCCATAAGCTTATCAAATCCAAAGAAATTAATCTTTCTTTTCCAATTTCATATTTTGATTGCAGGGGCAGTGCCTTCCCAACAAAGATCATTGCAAAAAATGACAATTGTCTGTGGTTAGATAACAAGCGATTTGCTGTTTGTGGTGACTTTTGTGTTGCTCCAGATGTTGAAGGTGCCATGTTGAGTGGCCTTGCTGCAGCTTCAAAACTTATACAAGTACGCAATCCTCTATAGTTCCTTAATCAGTTCAAGGATTTGCTGAACTTAGGACACGTCCAAACAATAGTATTCCTTTCTGCTGTTATAAGCAAAGGTAAATTCTTTTGAAGAGCATCTTCTGAAATTTCAAACAAGCTCTAGGTATCTGTCTGATGTTGTTATGCCCAAACTATTTATGTGGATTAGCATTTGGTCTCTTGTCATGAGCATTTATTTGATTATACCAATGGGTTCTTCTAGCAACAACTCCATTTTAAGGTCATAATACAGCATTCAGTGTCCTCAATACGGTTCTCTCTCTTTTTAATATATACCTTTTTAGTAATAGAAGTGCATCAAAGCCTTCATTCAGTTACCATGAAGACCTCAAAAACAATGTGTCATTGATTGAGGAAAGAAATAAGTTGTATCCTCTATTGTAACCCGTTACATGAAAAGGATTCTCTCTATGTTATTTTTTTAGTTTTCTCATGTTAGTTCTCTTCCAAAGATTATTAGCAAGAACATATTGGCCCATTAAGATGCCCCTAGCTGCTTGGCAGAGGTTATCTTTCCAATTGTGGCATGATTCACAGAGGCTGATATTATTATTCATAATTCAACTCATAGAAAGTTATTGTTTTACAATTCTGCACGAGTATGGCAAGTATAAAATACATCATCCTGTTGCTTGTTGATGTAACTCTTGTAAAGAGACAGGACAGAATATACTTTCATCTTGGTCAAAATGAAAGTACGCGTTGGTTTTGACCATTGCTTCATGAATTTTTCTTTCAGTTTACATGCTTATTGAATGAATATGAACTTTGAAAACATGAATTTCTGTCTGCATAAATACATGCAATTTGTGAAGCATGTTCTTGAATCAAATATTGGGATTGTTTAGTTATGAACACTTAGAAATTCGCACACAGCACTGTAGTGGGGAAACATGCTTCATTATGGTTGCACAACTGAGACCATGAATAAGAGGGGAAATTTTTCTATGCAAATGGTTGTTTCTTTCTACATGGTTTAACAATTCAAATTTTTTAATGCCTCAATTAGTCTATCTCTAGATTCTCCTTGCGATAGTGAGAAAAAGATTGGGGTGGTCTTGGGATTACCTGCACTCATACCTAGGATCAGGGCTTATGTGCAAAATGGATCATTCGAGTTGTTGATGGCAAGGAGGCATGGAAAGTTCTGCTCATAAATTGCATTGTTCAGTGTGCTTCCCTTGGTATTAAAGCTTGGAGGAGCGTTAACTTGAAAACTTTGCTCATCACTCCTATTCATGGTCTTTTAATGGTCATATTCTTTGGTAGTTGCATGTGGTTCTTTTCAATAGCAGGCCTTTCGCTGAACAACTTGGTTCTCTACCAAGCATTGATCACATGAGGCCTACAAAAGATCACTGATTTGTTTGACACTTAGGCGACAATGTGGAAAAGTTGGCCAGCCTTGAAAGAGGAATTTTGACTATTTTCTTGTTTTTGTTTTTGTAGAAGTTAGCTAAAATTTATATTAATAGAGTACAAAATAAAATACCGTGAAGGTAAACTGTGGCTTGCCTCTAGGGAAACCAAGACCAGAGTAAGTTAAAATATCAACGTTTCTCTTTCGAAATTGCAAGACAGAGGTCTTTACATCTAAAATCCTAGTAGTAGCATAGCCTAGATAATTGCTAAAAACACCATAAAAGATAATTGACTGGATTGCCAAAACCAAACTGGGAAGCCTAGTTCCCACTTGTAAAGCTGCTAAAAGATAACAGATGTTGCTAACCCAGGAGTAAATGTGCCTACTTTTGCCACTGGTAAGTATCCTTCTTTTCCTTAAGATCTTCATCAATTGGGATGGCGTTGGAAGGGGTACCTTCCGAGTCCTGAGTAGGTTCTGCTACTTCCTTGGGTTGTGCTTGATATCCTCTGGGTCTATCATTATTATGTCAATATCATAAACTGCTTCAACTTTTTTATCCATTAAGTCCATGTGGAGATTTGTGTGTTGATGTTGACCCCTCTCTTCCACAACTTGTGCTATGAAAGACTTGTTCAGCCAGTAAAAATCTGTTACCTTGAAAATCTTTGTATCTTTGGAGAAAGAGCCTCGTGTTCGAAACCTAGTCCCAAAATTCTGCCTCAACCTATTCATTAGTCATTTTCTTTTGTTTTTTCCTAACCAAATTCTCAATGTGGGAAACCTGCTCCTCGACGATAATGGGAAAGTGACATTGGTGTTGGTTTTCTTCATATAAGATATAGGTCGATATATATAGAGTACAATGATGAGTGTTCCTTATATAGAGAACATATTGTGACCAAGCCATGAAAGATGTGTCCCTTGAATAATAAATAACTATTTATTATTATCATTTACTTAATATATGAGTATTTAATAATCAATACTTATATTATTAATTATTATTCACAAGAGAATGTCTTCTGATGTTGTCCAAACATCAATGCTCCCTCTCAGCAGGGGAGACATTACGCATCATGCAAGCATTCTTTGAAGTATACAAACACCCACAGACTCAACATGCACTTAGGTCTTGGGAGGCGTCTCTCTTCCATTCGAACTGAGGAGGAACTCATTTTGTGGCTCTCCCTCTGAGATAGTTGACTCTCTCTAAGATCAAGCTCCCTCTGGGTCCGCATGTAATAGCATATATCATATTGAGTCTTTATTATTCCTTGGCAAATCACTGTGACTAGGACAAAGACCACACCAGGGTTCTTTCACCACAAGTACACACACATGTGAGGTGAATGTCAGTGTGATGCTAACCGACACGTGGAAAGCACTTTGAAACACCTCTCGAGTCCATATTATTGCTTGTCATGATCAAGGAAGGTTTACATTTGGGCCCATTACCACAAGTGCACCTTTATGATAAATGCATCCTATCTCCCTTGGTGTGCAACCCAATCCCTAGGAAGTTGAGCGATCTTTGAAACATCAACACTCCCTCTTAGCTATGGAGGTATCTTTTCCATAGTAGTACCTGCTATTTTCTAGAGACACGCAGTCTCTGCTAGTTGTACACAACCACCATAGTAGAACAAGGTTTGTCACACATGGCACTCCCATGGACTTTCTAGAGCTACTCCCTCTAGGAACACTTAGGATCAACTCCCCATGGTGTGTGGCGATCAGGGGTCAACTCCTTGACATGTCCTCGTGTGCTCTCCACACATGGGATGTTGGGCTATAAGCTCAAATGCATATCCTTCGAATAGGTGTCCCACTTATCCCTTCTAGAATAAGTGTCCTCACAGATCAAACCAACTCAATTCCTGAGGGAGTACAATCTAGAGAATGTTTGACACACATGGCACTCCCATGTGGACTTCTAGATGCCACCTCTAGAAACACTAGGGTCAATTCCCATAGTGTGTGATGTCAATGCCAACTCCCTTGACATGTACTCATGTGCTCTCCACATGGGACATGTCTGCATGTGCTCTCTCCACAAAGGATATCGTTGGGCTATAAGCCCAAACACATATCCATTCTTGGATAAGTGTCATAATAGATCAACTCAACTTCGAGTCACAAAGGAGTAGGATTTGGAGAATGTCTCGGTACCAAATATCAACACTTCTTCGTGAGGCATTCTTTGTCATGCCAAGTTTGTCACATAAGTAATTGAACTCCGTCTTGGTTTGGTAAGAACATAAAAAAAATGCTCATATGTAGGAATGTACTTTTCAAGCCACTTCTTTCCTTTGCCATGTCTCGGATGTGGTACTTGTTGATCTCAATGTGGTTCGATTAGTCATGAAACACTGGATTATCACGATATCTTCACAACTTTTAGCTGCAATGAATAATGGTGGAATCAACACATGTTCAGATAAATCTACAAAGACCTTACGAAGCCACACTGCTTTGCTTCAGGACTGACATGCCAATGCAATGTACTTTTTCGCGTGCTCAAAGCCACAAAGTTAGTTTCTGCTACACTAGGAAACCATGGAAGATCCCAAAGTGGCTTAATGCAGAAGATGCTCTTTTTTTTTGTCCCTTTGCGGCTCCACTTAATCATAGTCAATATATTCCTTCCATATCCTATCAATACTAGAAGTATATCTAAAACCATGTCCAATTGTGCCCCTACTTAAAATTATCTGCAACACGACTGTAACAATCCAACATGTCTATCTAGACTAACTTATAAACGGGATAAGTGCACTCACTTCATAACAAATATTTGAATTACTGTACGGTAACCAAATACATGATTATCAATGGGTTGTGTCTGATGGGATCCTGTTATCCCGTTTTCTAGGGATAACTAGGGAGATCATGTCTCGAGGCCCACAAGTCATTGAACATGGGTAGAAGGATTAACCTAAGCATGGCCCCAGAGGGCCCATACTTTCTTCAATGCATCCCACCAATCAACAACAACAACATCCATCACCATGGCTTGGACTTGCATCGGAGGGACTCTTGCTCCATGAGGAGTGGTGGTCCGGTATCATGGTATGTCATGTTTAAGTGGATTATAACCTTCTTATATATGCATCGGGTTCCTTACATTTCTGATGATTGCTTGGATCTTACACTAATCCACTTGACCATTGTTGGGGGGATTAACGGGTGACCTAGCAAGCTTGTATTCATGGGTTTTGGTTAGCCGAGGGAGTTGCAGAGCCATCGTTCCATTCCCACCATTCTATCATTCTATCTCCCGTACATCATCCCATTCCCCTAGTCCAACCATTAGGATGACCTTTGGGGGTTACACTTTGTCTGTGGGAAGGGCTAAAGGCCAGGAGGTAAAAGCAACTGGTAAAAAAAAAAAGCCTAGAAATAAAACCTAGAGATGCTTGTGAGGATCCCGAGAAGGCAATAAAAGGCCTCTCGATAAAGAAACAAAAGGGACCCTAAGAAAATAATAAAACAAGACCTAACAAGGAGGATGGGAGGTCTCATCGCAGCCAGACCCATTATGTTATAGTTATCTAGCGATTATGACATTGCCATCATCGGTCCTGCGGAAATGACCTTGGTTGCATGGCCAAAGGAAGGGGTCTCATCACGAGCTAGTTAAAACAAGACCTAACCAAGAGGATGGGAGGTCTCATCACGAGCCGACCCATTATGTTTATAGGTATCTAGCAGTATGACATTGCCATCATCTGGTCACCACGCCAGGGAAATGACCTTCGGTTGCATGGCCAAAGGAAAGGGGGTCTCATCACGAGCTAGTCTTATCATTTTTGCGAAAATATCAGTGGGTAACACTGTCAGCTCTGGTCACCATGCCAAGGCAGTGTCCTCTGGTCAGACCTTGAAGTAAAAAGAAAGAAAAGCAATAAATAAATAAAGGAAATAAAGGGGCTTGGAAAAAGTGCATCCATGACGGGTACAACTCACCTTCTACAAAGGCACCCACAGACAACACCTACCCTTGGTCTTACTGTGACTGGACATCCCCAGACCATATCACCTCATGAACATGGCTTGAATGATCCTCTGTGGGAACTTTCCTTTTCTTGTGGATATTGGCCCAATAGGTTGTTCTGCTTGTTTCTTCAACTTTGTATAGTAGATATGTGTAATGTCTTTGAGCTCTTAGAAGATATGTTAGGGGTTTTATGCATGTATTTGATAAATTTAATGATGAAATATGATTGACATTGCTATGATCCCGATGACTGATGAGCCCATGGAGGGCGTAGTTTTTTATGTGCAGGACCATACCCGATGGACAGGTACCAGCAGACCAGTACACATGGGGATATGATTAGCTCGGACCTCCATGGGGCTGAAGAGCCCATCAGATGGTTGCTGGGATGGCAGAAACAGGACAAAGTTGTGATGAGCCACTGCACGAGAAGGAAGAAGGATGTTCCACCCAGGATACTTTGGCAGAGCCTGACCTAGGGGAGATCACCCACTGCAGATGGAACGTGTGCCTTTGATGGACATGACGTCACCTGAGAGAGCTGGGCGTTGTCTGGAGCGTGTGGCAGTGTGCTGAGGTCATTTGGCACGTGTGGCAGCTTGGAGGAGCCCTAGAAGGGCCAACGTTTGGTTTTCTGGATGCTGTGCTTGCCCAAAAAGGGCCAACGTCTCCCTCAGAGGGGCTTGACGTCCCCCCTTTAGCTCATATTATGACATTTTCTAGCAGATTAATGTAAAAACAGTGTAAAATTGGTAGTCAGCCTTGTCGGCTGTTTTAATGACCTAAAATTTAATTAAAAGGTCATTGATTGATATAAATAGAGGACGTTGCCTCTCATTTTAAACATAACATAACTCACTCTCTTGTGAGAGAACTACTTTTAGTCTTTTGTCTTGGTATTTTTCCCTTGGAAGTGAGGCACAACTCTTGTTTGGAGGATTTTCTTGGCATATTATGGTGTTTCTCTCATTGGAAGGTTTACGACTAGGGTTTGATGAGCATTCTTCATGATTTCTAAGTGAATTTCTCATGCAAAACTTCTTAAATGAATGGTTGTAGGTTAAATCTCTTGCATTTATTGTTATATTGCTATTATATTGCTTAATCTTGAAACCCTAGGTAGCAAGCACACAGTAGGTCCTTGCTATATGTCTCCATGATTGAGAAACTTGTTTTAGCCATTGATTAAGGAAGATATAGCCTAGTCGTTGCTACACTAATCATTCTTTTTCTAAGTTAGCATTTAAGTATAGGTTGAACAAAGGTGACATCCTAGGCCTAGTTGATTCTACACCTAGGGTTTTAACTTTTTAGGGTTTGAAGAGCGTTGCTCTTGCAACACTCTTTTCCCTTAGACTTGTACTTCAAAGCTAGCCGTTTTACCAAGAATATTTAAAGAAAGAGGAAGGAGCATGAGGCCTTGCTTAAGCAACACCGGAATGAGCCTCCTTCCTTAGGGTTTTGATTCTAGGGCCCTGCCGTTGCAGCACCATAGAACCTAACTCTCTAGTCTTTAGATTTTGATCCTCTCGAGATCTTGCCCTTACTTTTGACTCCATAATACCCTAAGGCACTGGTTTTTCTCTCCAACGTTGAGCTTGTTGTGCAAAAACAATCTTTCTAAACTCTCAAATTTGAAACCCTAACTAACCCTAACATAGCAAAAAATGATGACGTCATGCCTTTATTAAGCTCTTAGTTGATAGAAAATACTGTGGCTTGGTCATCCAGTGATAGCCATTGATATATTGGTGATTTTCATTGGCTAAATTGCAAAACGTTGACCTTCTTGTCTATCATACTAACCCTAGAAGAAGCTGACGTCATCTCTAACATACTTGACGCAACAACTTCTTGTACATGAGCAATTAATGATATTTAATGCATTGATTAATTCAAGGATTGATTATTTTCATTAGATGCTATATTATTCAGTATTTATTGACAAGTAAGATTATATGCCATTGCCATTATTGCAAACATTGACTTCGTCAATATTTACTGCTGTTTATGCTCATGTACATTAAATATTGATAGTCATTAATTAATGAAGTGTTAACCACTATTGCATGTACTAGTGTCATTGTTGTTTTGTCTTGCAAGCAAGTGCCTCTTTTATGTGGTTTTTCTTCATTTGACTATCTTCTTGGCGGTAATCTGTGAAGGGGAAACTAGCCTCAATCCTTTAAGTCTTTTCCTTTCAAAACCTCAGATTGCCAGGGACGCCTCCCTTGGGCTTAGCCACCCTAAATAGAAAGGACCTCCCCATTGTGGTGACATTGGGTGGGGTAGGTCCATGTTTCGCCAGTTTGATCCTTATCCTTCAGCTACTTGACCTAACTACAAACTGAGCGATAACATGATCAATTTTGTCAGAATCGAAAGAAGACACACTTAGTTTCTTCAGATTCGTCACCATTGGTGTAAGCATGGGCTTCAAGTTCAGCATCCCAAACTTCTTCAATATCTCAATTGTGTACTCCCCCTGACTCAGGAAGATCTCATCGGTTCTCTGCCACACCTCTAGTCCCAATAAGTAGTGCATAATACCAAGGTCCTTCATCTCAAACTTAGAGGCCAATGCATACTTGCATTCAACAATAAGGCTCTCTGTATCGGTGAGGAATAAATCATCAACGTAGAGAACCAAAATCAAGGACTCACCATTAACAATCTTGTAGTATAGGTTGGGATCGGAAACACTTTTACTGAAGCCCAAAAATCATCAGGTGTCCATCAATCCTCACATACCAAGCTCGAGGTGGTTCCTTGAGTCCATACAAGGCCTTCTTCAACCTGCACACATGAGACTCCTCATGTATCATGAAACCATCTGGCTGCTTGATGTATACTTCTTCCTCAATCTCTCCATTGAGAAAGGTTGTCTTTACATCCATCTAATGTACTCTCCAACCCATGGATGTTGTAGGGGAAATAATCATCTAGATAGAAGTGTATTGAGCAACATGAGGAAATGTCTCATAATCTATTCCCTCCACCCGAGAGAATCCTCTAGCAACAAATCTCATTTTGTGCCTCGCGATGATCCTGTCAACTGTGTGTTTGATCTTGTAGATCCATTTGGAAGTCACTATAGACTTCTCCTCAGGTCTCAGAATAATATCCCCCACATCATTCTTCATGATGGATTGATACTCCTCCATCATGACATCTCTCCATACTGGATGACTAGTTGCCTCCTCATAACAGGAAGGATCAAAATGAATGATGTGGCTCATAGTTACGGCATAGCATGAATATCTCTTAGGTCTCTTGCTCACTCGGAAGGTACCACGAGGAGCTGCATATCCTTCTGCCTCCTACAGAGTCTGACGAGCCCATGTAGGTCTCTTCCGACCTACTGCAATATCTCTGGGAACATCAACTGGAGCTACAAGATCAACGAGATCAATTGGATCAATTTGATCAATCTCCATGTGAGATCCTATAGATCTCTTAAAGGATACCTCCTCCTCAAAGGTAACATCTCTGCTCACCCTCAATCTGTCTCTGACCAAGGATGTAGATCCGGTATGCCTTCGAAGACTCATTGTACCCCACAAATGTACCCTTTCTTCCTGAAGGGTCTAGCTTGATCCTTTTCTCGTTGGGTACATGAATTTATACTGGACACCCAAAATCTTGAAATGTCTAACCTCAGGCTTCACTCCGGTGAAGGCCTCCTCGGGCGTCATGTTCCTCAAAGTCTTATGAGGACTTTTGTTATGAACATACACTGCAGTCATGGATGCCTTTGCCCATAGAAACATAGGTAAATGTTGATCATGCTAAGTCATTGTTATCCCCTAGCCTAGGGATAACTAAGGAGATTATGTCTCGAGGCTCACAGGTCCTAGACATGGAGTACTGAGAGCCATGTTGACTTGAGCCTGGCCCTGGAGGGCCCATCCTTCTTCTTCAGTGCCTCCATTCTTTCAGCATCAACAATATCCATCCCATCTGCCTGGTCCTGAAGCAACAATAGGTCTTGCTCCATGAGATAATGAATCCGGGTATCATGGTATGTGTCACTCTGATTCTCAAAACATTTTAATATGTGCATTTAATTCTCTTTTGCTTCATGACGTGTGCTTGGACTTTATGCCTTTTGACTTGTCCATACCTGGGGGGGATGACAGGATGCCCTAGCAGGTTGGCTCCCTTAGGAGTGAGTTGCCACTTGGTGGGTTTATGAAAGGTCATCGTTCATTCCTACCATACTTATCACTTTTCATCATCTTCCCTCTCATTTTTTCCCTACATTGGTTTGAGCATTGGGTTTTCCAAGCTAGTAAAGGGTTGTACCTTGCCTTGTGGGAAGAAGGGGCTAAAGGCCCAGAGGGTAAAAGTAGTTGGCAAAAGATAAAAGCCAAAAAATCAAACCTTCAGATGCTTCGCCTAGGGATCCCCGAGAAAGCAATA
>SNQJ01S0200022.1:6698-17014 GCA_010110895.2 Picea sitchensis | reverse complement strand
GCTTTTATTCTTTGCCAATAAGTTATGGTATTTCAACTACCTTTCTTTTGTTAGGATTAATTAGCTTAACTAATTAGTTGAGACAAATAATTGATAATATTTAAATAATAGTCTATTTAAATAATAACTAAATAGGTGGGACCCCTTGTCACTCCAATTTTCATTTCTTTAATAATCATCAAAACATGAAGTATAATACCCCAAATATCTAATTCAAATATCCGCCTTGTAACTCCCATCCTCATATTAATAATCAAATATTTTACTGTCTAAATATGTATTTGTTATCCAAAATACTATCATATAAAATAAAAAGACTATCCTCAAAATAAAATAACATTAATAGGATTAAAAACCATATTTTCTATGAGAGGCATTTTGCCTCTTTCCACTACTGCTTTCTCTTGATCCATTTTCTGTTTTATCCTGTGCAATAGCCTTTGATTGATGGGAACCTTGTGGGTGGATTGCACTGATGACATGGGAACAATCATCTTTGTGATGGAGATGAGAGGACACGAAGTCAGAGGAATCTTTGGATGAGTTGGAGGGATTGGTCACTCCTTTTCCCTTATCTAGCTCGGGCTTGGGAACATCAGTTTTTAGCCTTTTGCTTGCATGAGAGGATTGTACTGGAAAGAAAACACAATCATCTTCGGAATTTGGATTTATTAGCGGTGGAGGAGGGGGTAATGGAAACAACACATGAGGGAGTAATGGAAACAACCATGGTGATGAGCTACAAGCTGATGAACAATTTCTTTCCAACCATCATTGGCAGGTGGTTTTGGATGCATAGACACATGAGGGGGAACATGCATACCAGAGAAATTTTGATGTGGCTGGAAATGAGGCTTCTCAGGTATAGGTTGTAGAAGTCCTTGGCCAACTAGATTAAAAAACCCAGCTTGAAAAAGCTGATTTATTTATTGCGGATCAACGCCAAAATGTATAAAAAATCGTGGCCTTCTATGGCCTCTTTGCCAATTATTTCCTCTACATGTATTAACACCTCTGTCATTGCTGCCTATGCTAAAGAAACTCATCCTAAGGCAATATTACAATCATGCTATGAAAAACTCTTAACAATCCATGCATCAATAAAATCAAAAGGTTGGCTCTATCATTCACCAGAGAAGCACATGCAATCCATCCATCCATCATAGTTTTAAACTCAACAATCAATTTCCATTTGAACAGGGATTGATAGGGCTATTGGGAATACCTATGGGCATATAATGAGCGAAAAGTGAGATAATGAATGCGAATGAGACAATTACTGTTCTATTACATGGAATAATATTTATTGAAAATTGACATTGCCATAATTTTCCAAAAACCTTTCTCTGTTAACAATTTAAATCCAAGACATGACAATGTTCAATATAAAACCCCAGGAAAATTTCAGTACTGTCCCTTTACAATTTTCCTTTTCCTTTTCCTTTTTATTTATATATATATAGATGTCCATTAGCAAAATGTTGTGTAAGAGACTGTTTACAAAGTCGTTTGAAACAATTAAAACTAGATTACCTCAAGCTAGCATGGGAGGCTGAGAAAACAAACATAAAGCCATCGACCTTTCAATATACAATATTTATATCACAACCCCAATACTTGTTGCATAAACAGACTGGGTTCGAAACCCCATGCGAAACTATTGCTCATCGTTTTTTTTCAAAATCATATAACCTCAAAATCGACCAAATCCCCATAGATAAATAACAAGTGAGCCAAGACCTAACATATGTAACCAATCTTTTCCACTATTGAATCAACCCATAACAAGTATCAACACCCAAGTTCGAGTTCACTAATAGTCCATATGTCGAATATAAAAGTGGGTTCTGTGCAGACTATGGGCAATTTTTTTTGAAATGGGGGTTGCCAAGCAAACAAAAAACATCTTTTCCCAAGACAAACCTTTCCATAGACCTCCTAAAATGGCCGCGAGGCAAATACACAGGTCTCCAATATAATTTTAAACAATGGACCGATAATACAAAGGGAGGAAAATCTTCCAAGGACCGAGGAAAGGGTATGACATTACACAATAATCACAAAAACCCAATTGTTCTTTTACTTCACAAAGAAAACCCTTCGAATTTTAACCATCAGAAATGAGCAAAACTGAATGTATTCGCCATAATTATTTTTCAACAGTCAGAAAATAATAAGCAACATTCATTCTAGGCACAACACAACCACAATATACTTCAAACATAATGGAATTCCAAACAAATTTCTGACCTCGAAACGTTTAAATTCCAACATGAAGAAACCCCATTTAAATGTAATTTGCACAACCAAAATGCTCACATACATCTACTGTCATCTTCAAGAAGAAAATACACTATGTAAGAAAAATCTATGAGTTAACATAATGATTTTATTATGAGCAGAGTTACAGTTCATGAATGGAGAGGTAAGAGCCAACATAGTTGTAAGGAGAATTCCAGAAAGCTATCGAGCACCACAATTCTTTCAAAGGCTGAGTAAAATAGAGGCAATACTAACCAAAGCAACCAACACAAGCGCAAGCAAAGTGAAGGTGGCGTCCTCAAGGTAGGGTAAGAACGACGTGCAATAATTTCATGTCGTTTCCCACATTAAATTCTATCAACCACATCCAAGTACGAGTGCACCCAAACTTCCAAAACAAAAACACATAGTCCACCATGTATATTCAATTTTCAACATAACACTTTCAATCCAAAATCGAATCAACCTCCCCCACATTAATATTATAAGTCTTATATGTATGTTCAACACTTAGCACCAAAACATGTCCCACATTTCTTACTAACAGAGGATTTCCATTTCATAAAACATATCAATTGTCCACAATATATATATATATATATATATATATATATAACAAGTATACCATAAGTGCAATACACCATAACTATATGCCAAAATATATGTGTAGCAAGAATGAACCAAGATGTTGATCAAAACAAACATTTTCCTCTTTTTCTTTTCAAATCAAATTGCCAACGCACCCATCATTCATCCATTTCACATGGAAATCAGCGCGAATACCTATGTTTATTCTCAAACTGTAGAATCATTTTTGCAAGGTAGTCATGAGCGCAAATTAGAGGAGCATATTTCATCATTATTCACATAAGGGGGTCCCACCTATTTAATATATTATTATATATATAAGTAATAAGGCATTACAACCCATTTGCAGGAAGGGATTCCATGTTGCGCTTTTGGGCGTCAACAATCACCATCCTTGTTTCTCTTAACCACCGCTGAAATTTAAGTGTTGGTCACTTAATGATGCAATCCTCACTATTTCCCCTTAGGCTGGCAAGATCTCCAGCTCTGATACCACTATAATATCCCCAATATAGATATGTTAGGATATGTTGTTTTGTTGTCCAATGATATTGTTTCTCTTTGTGTGCTTTTATCAACTACTTTGCATTACATGTGTTTTTAGGCCACAAGATAACTGGTAACTTTCAACAAACAATTTGCATGTATTATGATAATTGACATTTCATCAAACACATTGTATGCAACATAAACAAACATAGAATTGAAGAGACAACTTTGGTATTTATTATGAATGGAATTTGGAATACAATAGTAAATGTATAATCGTTTCTATAACTACTGCACTACAACAAAAAACACTACAAAAATCAAGCCAAAATATGTGTCAATACCATAGTCTCCTCAATAGATGATGGTTCTCCTCCAAATTGTAAAGGACTGTTTCCCAACCTCAAAAAGGGCGAGGTTCTCCTATTCCAATGACTGTCCAAGCCTCCAAATCCCCACGAAGAAGCTATCGCCCTGCTCCAATGCCTCCTGCACAATAATGAGGCACTTGACTCTCATACCTTCACCATTCATACCCCAAAGAGCTCACGACTCCCTTCCTAATCCCCCGCGATTTGCCAAATCCCTCGTGGCCTCTCCTGTAGTTCGACGCCCTTTCTAAGCCCCTGTGATTTGCCAAATACCTCGCCTCTCTTGTAGCTCATGGTTCTACAGAAAAGAGGGGTTTAGCCCCAGAAAAAAAATACCCTCACGATGCCTCCTCCACCACGACCCTACCAAATCAGGTCTTTCTAGAGACCCCCATGACCCCTCCTAGGTGCCACGATCCTCCACCAACCTTCACAACTTATCTACAACTTGCAAAAAGGAATAAATTGGCCCTAGCTCCATGAACCTCCAAGGTCACTTTTTGCTCCTCCCAACTGAAGACAAACCTCAATGATGTCACTCTAATGGAAATCCCAGATGGATCCCCACTCTTGTCTAGCTAGGGTGGATGTTGCACCATGGAAACCAAACCAATAAAGGAAGGGTTTTGCCAAAACCCCAACACAAACCTTGGCTCCAAGAGCACTCCAAATAAGAGATCAAATCATAATGGGGTAGGTGAAGTGATACCCTTCCTTTATACTTCTTAGAACCCCTTCCAGATAATTCCTCTTTTTGACCAAATCCACATGACCCTTATTTCCCCTTCGAATCTCCATTTAAAGATTAAAATCACTTTATAACCCTCTTTAAACCCCTTTTAACGTCGAAAAGTGATTAATTGTCTTCTAAGACATTCCTAGACTTCAAAAGTCCATTTCTCACCATCCCAACCTTTAGACCTTTTTGTTTCGGTTCCAATGAGCTATTACACTAAGGTATTCCCTTAGATAATGTGATCCAAATAATACCATTAGTGAATTTAATTAAATTGTGCTAAAAAATAACATCAATTTACGATAATCATCGAAATGCCATGAAACCAAGAATGATATGTGTGGAAGTGATCCAACTAATAAAAAATGGTAAATGTATAGGTCTGGGCCTCATCTAACTCCTCCAAAACCTTCGAGCTCACCGATAACATAATCTCACCCTTATGTCTCAGCTGACATAAGCCTCAGAAGTTTTCCCCAACTACAGAACAGGGGAACCCAAAAATGGGGACATTACATATAATGCAACATGGAGATGTTGTAGATGAGGTGATATAGGAATTAAGGGCTATTCAATTTAGATTGGAAGCCATAGGGACAACTCAGAGAAGACGATCTATGACAAAAGCTCAGGATGTGAGTGATAAAGAGAAAGAAGTTGAAATTCCACAAGAAGATGCTCAGGTAGTTGAAGCCACATGAGAGAGAATTATTAAAGCCATGAAAGGTTGGAGAGGGAAGACAAATATGGAAAACCCTACCTATTCAAGAAGTGTGAAACCAAAAGAATTAATTGACTGGATAAGATATATGGAGAAATTATTTGACATGGAGGAAATTGAAGACCATAAGAGAGTGAAGATTATCATTATGGTGGGAGAATGTACAACCGAAGAGTTAACTCAATGAGTTAGCTCAAGTGCATGGGTGCTATGGTAATTCAAGAGGTCTTTGGGTCAAGTCCCTGACCAACTATATTTTTAGATATTTTTGGGCCTCATTCGATGTCCACATCGGGTTATGCCCTATAATTAGGGCTGATGGTTTACCATGTTTACCATCCATGGATCACGGGGAAGTACTTGGAGGTTTTTCTGCGAGGATTTCCTTGGAAAAAATTGTACAACTGGAGAGGCAAATGAAGGGAATGGATAAAATAAAGACATGGACATAATGGTTGCAAAACTCAAAGGTAATTTCCCACTTATTAACTACACTCCGAATTTGTATAGGAAGTTGCAGAACCTCATGCATAACGATATGACTCTAAATGAATATACAGAGGAATTTTATAAACTATTGATTAGGTTTGGACATAATGATGAAGGCGAGGAGGTTGTGGCTAGTTATATCAATGGCTTGAGGTATGCCATTCAACATGAGTTGAGTATAATGAGGATTAGGACAATTGAGGAAGCTTATCAACTTGCCTTGAAGGCTGAATAGAAGTTGTCAAGGAAGCAACCTAACAATCATGGGAAAACATGAAGATGTAGGGGTAGAAGTGTAATGGGAAGAGGACAAAGTAGTGGAACTAAGGATGAAGAAGGCATTACTATAAATTCTACATACTAGAGTTTTTAAGGAAGCAATGAAAAATTTAGAGGCATATGAACCTTTCGACGAAGAGGAAATCCTAGAGGTATATGGGCTGGAAGGTCCACATTGATTTGTTATAAATTCCAAATACCAAGGCACAAGTCCTTAGAATGTCTAGAGAATTTACACAGTAACAATAGGTAAGAGAGTAAAACTCATGTTACATAAGGAGATGAGAGCATAGCTAAGTCTATATTGGATGCAATGTTGATGAAGTATAGTAAGAGAAAAGGGAAAATTTAATGTTTAGGAGAACAATATTGAAGCTAATGAACCAGATAGAAGTGAAGGAGCTAGACCAAAGGAAGTCTATGTTCAAGACCATATACAAAATTGGAGGTAAGTTTTGTTGTTTAATTGTAGATGGAGATAGCACATAGAATTTAGTGTCTACAAAGGTTGTAGTGAAACTAAATCTAAAATGCAGATTGCATCCTAATGCATATTAGGTCTCATGGTTGCAAAAAGGATATCATGTAAATATTTCCAAATAGTGTTTGATAAGTTTTCACATTCGAACCTACATGATAGAGAACTGTGTGATGTTGTGTCAATGGATGCTTTCCATGTTTNGCCAAAATATATGTGTAGCAAGAATGAACCAAGATGTTGATCAAAACAAACATTTTCCTCTTTTTCTTTTCAAATCAAATTGCGAGCGCACCCATCATTCATCCATTTCACATGGAAATCAACTCGAATACCTATGTTTGTTCTCACACTGTAGAATCATTTTTGCAAGGTAGTCATGAGCGCAAATTAGAGGAGCATATTTCATCATTATTCACATAAGGAGGTCCCACCTATTTAATATATTATTATATACATAAGTAATAAGGCATTGCAACCCATTTGCAGGAAGGGATTCCATGTTGCGCTTTTGGGCGTCAACAATCACCATCCTTGTTTCTCTTAACCAACGCTGAAATTTAAGTGTTGGTCACTTAATGATTCAATCCTCACTATTTCCCCTCAGGCTGGCAAGATCTCCAACTCTGATACCACTATAATATCCCCAATATAGATATGCTAGGATATGTTGTTTTGTTGTCCAATGATATTGTTTCTCTTTGTGTGCTTTTATCAACTACTTTGCATTACATGTGTTTTTAGGCTACAAGATAACTGGTAACTTTCAACAAAAAATTTGCATGTATTATGATAATTGACATTTCATCAAACACATTGTATGCAACATAAATAAACATAGAATTGAAGAGACAACTTTGGTATTTATTATGAATGGAATTTGGAATACAATAGTAAATGTATAATCGTTTCTACAACTACTGCACTACAACAAAAAACACTACAAAAATCAAGCCAAAATATGTGTCAATACCATAGTCTCCTCAATAGATGATGGTTCTCCTCCAAATTGTAAAGGACTGTTTCCCAACCTCAAAAAGGGTGAGGTTCTCCTATTCCAATGACTGTCCAAGCCTCCAAATCCCCATGAAGAAGCTATCGCCCTGCTCCAATACCTCCTGCACAATAATGAGGCACTTGACCCTCATACCTTCACCATTCATACCCCAAAGAGCTCACGACTCCCTTCCTAATCCCTCGCAATTTTCCAAATCCCTCGTGGCCTCTCCTGTAGTTCGACGCCCTTTCTAAGCCCCCGTGATCTGCCAAATACCTCGCCTCTCTTGTAGCTCATGGTTCTACAGAAAAGAGGGGTTTATCCCCTAGAAATACCCTCACGATGCCTCCTCCACCACGCCCCTACCAAATTAGGTCTTTCTAGAGACCCCCATGACCCCTACTAGGTGCCACGATCCTCCACCAACCTTCACAACTTATCTACAACTTGCAAAAAAGAATAAATTGGCCCTAGCTCCACGAACCTCCAAGGTCACTTGTTGCTCCTCCCAACTGAAGACAAACCTCAACGATGACACTCTAATGGAAATCCCAGATGGATCCCCACTCTTGTCTAGCTAGGGTGGATGTTGCACCATGGAAACCAAACCAATAAAGGAAGGGTTTTTCCAAAACCCCAACACAAACCTTGGCTCCAAGAGCACTCCAAATAAGAGATCAAATCATAATGGGGAAGGTGAAGTGCTACCCTTCCTTTATACTTCTTCAAACCCCTTCCAGATAATTCCTCTTTTTTACCAAATCCACATGACCCTTATTTCCCCTTCGAATCTCCATTTAAAGATTAAAATCACTTTATAACCCTCTTTAAACCCCTTTTAACGTCGAAAAGTGATTAATTGTCTTCTAATACATTCCCGGACTTCGAAAGTCCCTTTCTCATCATCTCAACCTTTAGACCTTTTTGTTCCGGTTCCAATGAGCTATTACACTAAGGTATTCCCTCAGATAATGTGATCCAAATAATACCATTAGTGCATTTAATTAAATTATGCTAAAAAATAACATCAATTTACGATAATCATCGAAATGCCATGGAACCAAGAATGATATGTGCGGAAGTGATCCAACTAATAAAAAATGGTAAATGTATAGGTCTGGGCCTCATCTAACTCCTCCAAAACCTTCGAGCTCACCGATAACACAATCTCACCCTTATGTCTCAGCTGACATAAGCCTCGAAAGTTTTCCCCAACTGCAGAACAGGGGAACCCAAAAATGGGGACATTACATATAATGCAACATGGAGATGTTGTAGATGAGGTGATATAGGAATTAAGGGCTATTCAATTTAGATTGGAAGCCATAGGGACAACTCAGAGAAGACGATCTATGACAAAAGCTCAGGATGTGAGTGATAAAGAGCAAGAAGTTGAAATTCCACAAGAAGATGCTCAGGTAGTTGAAGCCACATGAGAGAGAATTATTAAAGCCATGAAAGGTTGGAGAGGGAAGCCAAATATGGAAAACCCTACCTATTCAAGAAGTGTGAAACCAAAAGAATTAATTGACTGGATAAGATATATGGAGAAATTCTTTGACATGGAGGAAATTGAAGACCCTAAGAGAGTGAAGATGTATCATTATGGTGGGAGAATGTACAACCAAAGAGTTAACTCAATGAGTTAGATCAAGTGCATGGGTGCTATGGTAATTCAAGAGGTCTCTGGGTCAAGTCCCTGACCAACTATATTTTTAGATATTGTTGGGCCTCATTCAATGTCCACATCGGGTTAGGCCCTATAATTAGGGCTGATGGTTTACCATGTTTACCATCCATGGATCATGGGGAAGTACTTGGAGGGTTTTCTGTGAGGATTTCCTTGGAAAAAAATGTACAACTGGAGAGGAAAATGAAGGGAATGGATAAAATAAAGACATGGACATAATGGTTGCAAAACTCAAAGGTAAGTTCCCACTTATTAACTACACTCCGAATTTGTATAGGAAGTTGCAGAACCTCATGCATAACGATATGACTCTGAATGAATATACAGAGGAATTTTATAAATTATTGATTAGGTTTGGACATAATGATGAAGGCGAGGAGGTTGTGGCTATGTATATCAATGGCTTGAGGTATGCCATTCAACATTAGTTGAGTATAATGAGGATTAGGACAATTGAGGAAGCTTATCAACTTGCCTTGAAGGCTGAATAGAAGTAGTCAAGGAAGCAACCTAACAATCATGGGAAAACATGAAGAGGTAGGGGTAGAAGTGCAATGGGAAGAGGACAAAGTAGTGGAATTAAGGATGAAGAAGGCATTACTATAAATTCTACATACTAGAGTTTTTAAAGAAGCAATGAAAAATTTAGAGGCATCTGAACCTTTCGACGAAGAGGAAATCCTAGAGGTATATGGGCTGGAAGGTCCACATTGATTTGTTATAAATTCCAAATACCAAGGCACAAGTCCTTAGAATGTCTAGAGAATTTACACAGTAACAATAGGTAAGAGAGTAAAACTCATGTTACATAAGGAGATGAGAGCATAGCTAAGTCTATATTGGATGCAATGTTGATGAAGTATAGTAAGAGAAAAGGGAAAATTTAATGTTTAGGAGAACAATATTGAAGCTAATGAACCATATAGAAGTGAAGGAGCTAGACCAAAGGAAGTCTATGTTCAAGACCATCTACAAAATTGGAGGTAAGTTTTGTTGTTTAATTGTAGATGGAGATAGCACATAGAATTTAGTGTCTACAAAGGTTGTAGTGAAACTAAATCTAAAATGCAGACTGCATCCTAATGCATATTAGGTCTCATGGTTGCAAAAAGGATATCATGTAAATATTTCCAAATAGTGTTTGATAAGTTTTCACATTCGAACCTACATGATAGAGAACTGTGTGATGTTGTGTCAATGGATGCTTTCCATGTTT
>SNQJ01S0200021.1:0-17014 GCA_010110895.2 Picea sitchensis | reverse complement strand
ATGATTTTTCATGCAAGGACAAAGCATGTTGAAGCTCAGTATCATTTTGTTCGAGAAAAGTTGCAGTCAAATGAAATAACTCTTGTGTATTGTAATACTAATGAAAATGTTGTTGATATTTTCACCAAGCCTCTTGGAAAGATTAAGTTTGAACTGTTTAGGGAGATGTTAGGTGTAGAATTCAATCCATTCTCCATTAAGGGGGAGACTTGGAAATAATGGAGAAAGCACCAGCTGTAAGCACCAGTTATAAGCTTCAGTTGTCAGAGTCAGTTGTAGGCGTGTTAAGAGTCAGTTCTTAGTTAAGAGTCTAGTTGTATTTGGTTTTCATGTAACCGACTCGGTGGAGTCTTTTCCTATATAAGGATGTAATCTATCTTCATTAAATAATAGAGAAGTGAGCGTAGCCTCACTGTGTGTTTGGTTCGTATATTTTATCTTTTGGTTGAGTTCCCTCGAACAGTCCAATTCATCAATCTTCTCCTTTTCTGTATTTGGATGAGTTCCATTGATCATTTAAGCTATCTCTATATATTTATATATTTGTTACAAGTTGAAATTAATGGAATTCTCCTATATAAAGTCTGCTTAATTATATTTATATTTTTGTGCCAAGTTGAAATTAATGGAATGCCCCTCCATATAAAGTCCCCTTAAATTGACTATAATTATATTGTAGTTTCCACTTATCCAACATATAAATTCTTAATTAGATTGTAGATAATGAGACTAAAAGTGGAACCCTTCCTCTAGTTTAGAATTTATTTAGGGTATAAAAGTGGAAACTTTCGTGTTCATTTAGAATTTATTTTTTTAGATTAGGAAAAAAACAACGATTCAATATTTAAGCATATTTGTTTGAAAAAATAATTTATTTATTCATAAACTACCACTCAATTATTTTAATAGTATGGTTTTCCAAAAATAAAATCACAATTTATTTTTTTATGATTGAGTCAAGAGATATTTTACACACTAGTATGGAGGAGATGTTCATGTAACTTAGCACATTAAGATGATAATAAAACATTAAAAATAACAATAATAATAATAAATAAAAATTTATGTAGGCTCCATTGTATTTATTCTCGCGATGGGGTGATACCTCAAACAGCATGCATTTAAACATGATCTTCGTTCTCGTGACCTCATATCCCTCACTCTTTTATCAAGGTATGGAATTCCTTCTATGGGAGATCTTGTCTTATGGGAAACTTATTATATGGAACATCGATGATGAAAGGCTCAGATCTGGGACAATGAATTTGAAAGGTATCACCTTCACATGAATGGATTCTTTTATTGCTTGGTTTGACACTATTTCTGTCCACCTCTCTACACTTTCAGTCACGTGTTTTCTCTTTTCTTTCTTCTCAAGATTTTTGTCTTCTCTTGTGAGGATTTGTCGAGACCCTTCTAAGTTTCCTTTTCCCTTATACTTGGATCACTTGTCTCCTTATCATAGAAATGTCTCAGGAATGAGAGAGGACTCATCCTATTCGCCCTTCCCACAACTCCTTGAATTCCTTTGTTTTGGCATCTCTTCCCTCCTTCCCTTTTGCAGAGGTGCCAAACATTGAGGTTGATTGTCATGATGAGGAGGTTTGGGATAGTACCATTATCGAGAAATAATTCATGTATACTCCTTAGGTTGGAAGGTAATGGAGCAATCTTTCAACCTAATGGATATGGAAAATGCCCATCATATGGAAAATGCACCCAGTCCTCTTCTCAGGTATTGGATTGATGGATTTCCATGGCAGCAAGGATGCTCCAATTACGACATCGAAATCGAAGTTAAGTATATTGGATTCTTTATTTGATGCATCTTTAATAATTTCGTATATTAGTAAGTTACTAATTCTTTTGTATGTTTGTTACATGTTGGGAAAACAACCAATGCACTTGGAGAAGTGCATGGCCTATCTACAAAAGGCATTTATATTCCATCTTCTTCCACCAGTCCTTGCGAGTATTCACGAACAGTTTTATGCAGTCCTTTAAATTTCCATTTCGACTAGATAGCGAAAGTTTTGGTTCTTCAAGAACTCAAAATGTATTATTTTTATCTTTGATATATGATGGTAACAAAGATGTATATCAGTTTTTTGTCAAAAGACGTGTACTCTACTATATCAAATGTTTTTCTTTCACAATTGACAAAACATGTATTGGGATTGTTATTCTTTTGTTCGACATAACGACAACACATATAAATTAGTTTTGTTTATACTTGTATATATCTATATTCATATATATATACTACATTGTTAATAACATACTACTACTCCTATTTTACAGAGTGGCAACCCATATCAACTAATATGTCTATATAGTTCTTCCAAATAGATTTTGTTTCTAAATTCAATAACATAAGATATGGAAACAACTTTATAAATAAAAAAAAATCATTAGCATAGTACCAACAATTTAAATACACAACTGAAATACATATCTGAAAAATTTGGTGTTGTGAGATAAATGTAACAACCACATTCAACCCAACCGTAGAACATAACAACCACAATCACTTGTCCTAATCAAACCCTATCTTGACCATGAGTCCATAAGGTAAAATTATCCTCCTTAGCTATGGTCACCATCAACAAATCAGAAAATGATTTGCCTCACACTGCAAGTGCTCATAACGAAAAACAATTATGAGTTCCTCAAAATTCTAAGTAGTTTCCTGCCTCTCACATATGTTGTATATATTCTTGTGCCTAGGTATTTCCATTCCTTTCCCTCATTGGGAAAATTCATAGCTTTACAAATCCCCTATTTTTACGGGCTCCTAGTGGTCAAATTCAACTTCAACCTGTAAAAATCAACCCTGGGTTAATTCAAATATGTTCCCCACTCATGGAGTCATGGTCAACTATTTTTAACCTCGATGTTCCATTTTTATTCCATCATTTAACTTAATAAATTTTTCCATAAATGGAAAATTATTTCCAAATCCAAATTTTCCAAAAATGGAAATTTATTTCTAAATTCCACTTAGCAATTTTTTTTCTAAAATTTGAGGATATTACATCCTCTCCACCTTAAGTAAAACATTGTCATCGGTGTTCATTCATCTATTGGAATAGGATTGGATAATATTTCATCATATCTTCTCCCAATTCCCAAGTGGCCTTGTGAGGACTAAAGTGCTTCCATTGCTCTTTTACCTGGGCGATGGCTTTGTTCCAAAGTATTGTTTCTTTCCTGTCCAGAATGTGAAGAGGATTTATTTGGAACTCTCCTTAGGGCTCCACATCCGCCATGTTCCAATCAATGATGTGAGTATGATCATGAATATACCTTTTAGTAATGAAAAACATGGTGGTTTAAGGAAAATCCCAAACCAATGTCACTTGTTTTTCATGTTGATTTGTTTCTACACGATTGATAGGTCTTTGAAACATGAAGTCTAAATGTTAGTCACTCATGTTGTTCCGCCATGGGAAAGGTGAGAAGGTGTAAATACTTTCATTTGAATATGGCTTTATATTTGAGAGTGCATTTGTGTTTTTCGCAAGGATTGCAAGGATGAATATCGAAAAGCTAATCTTCCATGTGATCAACTCGTGGAAAATATTGGCATATCATAATATTTTCTTGAACTGGATCATGTTAATCTAAACTTTCTTGCAGTATTCCAACACTATGAAGTTGGATCGATTTCGTGTAATTTAAATTATATTTGATAAAAAGCGGATAAGTTCTAATACTACATGGGATGAGTCCTGTCTAGATCGTGAGTTGAATACCCATTAAAAGAAAATCATGCCTACAAATTATGGTTGAATATCGTCATGTGGCTATGACTATAGCACCCACATAGATAATGTTTTGCTTCTTCATTTTTTGTTTCGAATGAAAGGGATGCAAATGATCTTAACTGCTATCAACATTCAAAGATCCAATTTGCATTTTTTCTAAACCATTGCATTAGTCCCAAGGGAAAAGTGTAGATGAATGGTTATGTACGTGAAAGAAAAATCCCAAGGGGATGAGGAGTTTCACAACAACTGACAACATATTTAAGGCCTAAAAGAGGCAATGAGCAATTTTTATACAACTGACAACTTACTTAAGGCCTAAAATACTATAGGCTCCCATACCAGTGTTGGAATATTGGACACAGTAATTGGATAAATGTGAATTGCATTTATTACATGATATGATACATGTATATATACATTATTGTGACTCTTGGATTTAGAACGTCCCTTGCACTTGCTATGATTTTTACATGAGCTTGACTCTTTCCATTCTGTGATGTTCGTAATCGTAATCAATTAGGTTTCCAACATTTATAGCTATTGAATTTATATATTTTTAATTAGTATTGAAAAATAATACATGAATTTGTGACACATTAATAACTCATAATCAAAATAAATTGACTGCAGATTATTAACCCAAAATACATGATAACCGAATTTGATCCCTTGGAGTACCTCTTGTAAAAATACACCAATATGCAATATTATCATCTCAAACTAGGGACTAATAAACACTCTCTAGAATATTGGCACCCTCTAATGGCTAGGTGGTTGTTGGTGTGGTGTAACAAGTGACATAGGAATGTGGTTCATAAGCGGTCGTGTGTGTCAGGTATCCCTCTCTCCCATGTGGATGGACATAAAAAAAGGAATAGCCAAAGGTGGGGCCATAAGAAATATAGGTCCATATCTAAAAGGTTTTCTCTTAGTCATTCCACACAATGTCTAGGAAAGAAAACATTAGAAATCCAAAAGACTATAGAAACAAGTAAGTCTATGAGGAGAGCTAGGACCAATACAGATAAATCTAGTACCAACAACAAATACAATGGATGGTATAAACACATAGCCTACATCACGTAATTGCATTTTTCATTCCATTGGTAGTTGGTTCAATTCTAGTATTGTGTTTTTCTAATCTTAGCTAATACAATAATCATGTTAAGAATATTTCAACCTAAAAATGTAGACCTTACCATAAATACTCAATTGTTTTCTATTGATTAATTGTTAGGTCAGTCAATCTGTTTGTTTCTCTATGTTATTTGTGCTTGTGACCCTTATCCATAACTAATCGATTTTTCACAGTTTCCACACTATATACATGAGTAAACCTAACTTGTATTTCTTCTATGATGTAGTGAGGAGCAGAAGTCTTTGACGAGTAAGAAAATGACTATGCTTTTTAGAAGGAAATAAAGATGGGACAAAGCCTAAATATTTATTGTGTTGGACATAGTGTCGAAGAATTAGAGAGTTAAGGATTAAAGCATTTTCTCTTAGTATGTCCAACACATTCAATCACAATTTCAAAATATCTGTTAGAATAATGACATTCTTAAACTTTACATTCATCAACATTATGTAACCATCATCATCATTATTTTGAATTTCCTATAAAAATATATTTCTATATTTATATTAAATACATTTAACTTATTACCAAACCACTTATGAGTTAATTTTAAAATAATTTTAAAACAGTTAATATTAATATATAGCATATTACCAGACGTTGGAGATATCATTGAAGCTAAGAGCAAGGAAATAGAGCTCGAAGAAAATGTAGTAGAGGATGTTGCACAAGATCTCTTATTAAAATTTGTTTCAAGAATAGGAGCCAGAGCAAGAATACAGGTACCAATGTATGAAGGAAATTTAGAAGTTGAGGAATTTTTGGATTGGGTACATGCTATGGACAAATACTTTGATTATGAAGATATCGAAGAAGACAAGATGGTGAAGCATGTAGTGACAAGACTGAAATTTCATGCAGCGCTACTGCAAGCCAAACGCGGGAGCAAAGGTAAGCAGAAAATTAAAAGTTCGGATAAGATGGTAGCCAAGATGAAAGACAAATTTATCCCAAAGTATTATCAAATCAATATGTTCAGAACATTGCAAAACCCGTGACAGAAGATGTTAACAGTGAAGGAGTACAATGAAGAATTTTACAGACTGAACATCAGGGCTAGACAGAAAGAGAATGAAGATGAAAAAATAGCCAGGTATATCAATGGGTTGAGATATGAAATACAATAGGAGATCAACATCATGTATGTTAGTACAGTCAAGGATTCTTATCAAGAAGCCTTGAAAGATGAAGATAAATTGGCCAGGAAACAAAGCTAATGAAATAGAGGAGGAAATTCAAGCAGAGGTAAGGGAACCAACAAAGAGAAGTTCCAGAAACGAAATCCTGAAGTTGACAAATAGCATAGTCACCATGAGAAAGGTGGAAGTTCTAAAGAAGGACAACATGGAGGAAGAATCTATTTTTCCATAGGAAGAGCTAGAGGAGGTGAATTCATATGTTATACCTATGGAAAATTAGGGTACAAGTCTTGGGAATGTCTCAAAAGAAAGAAAGAAGAAGGAGGTGAAGCACACATTGCTGAAGCACATAAGCATGTGGAAGAAGAAGAAACAGAAGGAGGAAAGAAACTCATGATGAGGAATATTCTTATTAAACCAGAGAAAGAGGTAGAGGAACCATTTCAGCGAAAAATTCTTTTCAGAACTTCCTGCAAGATGAAAGACAAAGTTTTCAAGGTGATCATAGACAGTGGGAGCACTGACAATCTAGTATCCAGAGAGATGGTGGAGAAACTGGAGATGAAGACAAATGCACAGCCAAACCCATACAAGGTATCATGGTTGCAGAAAGGACATCAAGTAATGGTAAGTCAACAATACCAAGTTGAATTTAAAATAGGAAGTTATAGGGATGAAATATTATGTGATGTAATTCCTATGGATGTCTGTCATATTTTTTTGGGGAGACCATGGCAGTTTGATAGAAAATTTATTCATGGTGGAAGAAAGAATATTTATACCTTAGAAAAGAATGGTAGGACACATATGTTGATACCCATAGAAGACAAAGAGAAAAAGAGGGAAGCTATTTCAAGTATACTTCTCATGAGTGGGAAGGAACTCTTAAATAAAGCCAAGAAGGAGAAAGAAATGCAATTTGTTGTAGTGAGGAGGCCTAGAGTTATCTTTACAAATACTTATGTAGAAGATTTGCCTGAAGAAATCCAAGAACTGTTAAAAAACTTTGCTGACATAGTAGTGGATGAGTTACCACACTCATTTCCACCCATTAGGAGTATAAGCCATCATATTGACCTTATTCCAGGAGCTAGTTTACCAAACAAAGTAGCTTATAGGTTGACACCTAGAGAGAATGACGAAGTCAAAAATCAAGTCCAGGAGTTGTTGGATAAAGGTTTAGTCAGGGAAATCCTAAGCCCATGCACAATATCAATTGTGTTAAGTCCAAGGAAGGATGGAGGATGGAGAATGTGTACAGATTCGAGAGACATCAACAATATAACCATTAGGTATAGATTTCCTTTACCGAGGATGGATGATTTGATGAATTGTTTGAGTGGACCAAGATATTTTTCCAAGACAGACTTGAAGAGTGGATATCATCAAATAAGGATGAGAGAGGGAGATGAATGAAAACAACATTCAAGAGAAATGAAGGATTGTTTGAATGGTTGGTCATGCCATTTGGGTTGACAAATGCACCAAGCACATTTATGATATTGATGAATGAAGTATTGAAAGACTTCATAGGAAAATTTGTCATAGTATATCTGGGTGACATACTAATCTTCAGTAAGATAAAGGAAGAACACTTAAGACATTTGACATTAGTTATGGAAAAGTTGCATCAAGATAAATTGTTGATAAATCTGATGAAGAGACCTTTTATGAAAAAGGAACTATATACTTGGGTTTCATAATATCTTCAAACGAATTGAAGATGGATCCATAAAAGGTGAGAGCATTCAAAGAATGGCCATCTCCAAGAAACATATTTGAAGTAAGAAGTTTTCATGGGTTAGCAAGATTTTATACAAAGTTTATCAGAAATTTCAGTGGTATATGTGCACCCATGTTGGACACTGTAAAGAAGAAACACAATTCCTTCAGTTGGACAGAGGAAGCTGAAAAAAGTTTCAAAGTGTTGAAGGAGAATATCACATAACAACCAATTATGGTCTTACCTGATTTTGGAAAAACATTTCAAGTGAGATGTGATGCAAGTGGATTAACTATTGGAGTAGTCTTGAGTCAAGATAATAGGCTAGTTGCTTATTTCAGTGAGAAACTAAATGACACCAAGAAGAATTATTCCACATATGACAAAGAATTCTATGCAATGATTCAATCTTTGAAGAAGTGCAGGAACTATTTAATTCCTAAATAATTTGTCTTGCACAGTGATAATCAAGCTTTGCAATTTATTACCAGGAAAGAAAAGTTGAATCAGAGACATGCTAAGTGGGTAGAGTTTATGAAAAAAATTACTTTTGTCATTAAACATATTGTTGGAACTGCTAACAAAGTTGCATATGCTTTGAGTAGGAGGAGTTTGATTGTACAAGAATTCCAAGTGGATACCTTAGGGTTTCAACACCTCAAGGAGATGTATAGAAATGATGCAGATTTTAAGGAATCTTATGAAGCATGTAAGAATCCTTTGTTGGGAGACAGAAGCCCATGGATTGAATATTTTATCCAGGATGGATTATTATTCAAAGGAATCCAATTATGCATACCAATATTCTCAATGAGAGATAACTTGTTGAAAGAGAAACACAGTGGAGGTTTAGCTAGACATTTTGGTCATGATAAGACTTTAGCACAGCTGAGCAATTCGTATTATTGGTTGACCATGAGGGTAGAGGTGAAAAGGTTTGTGAACAGATGCAAAATTTGTCAATATGTGAAAGGGAGACAACAAAACACTGGTTTGTATCATCCATTACCAATTCTAGAAAGGTTGTGGGATACAATCAGTATAGATTTTGTTTTGGGATTTCCTAAAACTCAGAAAGGGAGCGATTCCATATTTGTTGTGGTGGAAAGATTTTCAAAAATAGTGCATTTCATACCATTCTAGAAGACAAATGATGCTACACACATAACCAATTTGTTTTCCAGAGAGGTAGTGAGACTACATGGATTTCCTAGGAGCATAGTCTCAGACAGGGACACCAAATTTGTAGGACACTTTTGGAGGACTCTATGGAAGAGGCTAGGGAAAAACTTGTCCTTTAGTTCACCATATCACCTTAGATAGATGGACAGACTGAATTATTAAACAGGATTTTGGAAAAATTGTTGAGAAGTTTAGTCACTTAGCAAGGTCGTCAATGGGATTAGATTCTGGCACAAGCAAAATTTGCATTCAAAAATTCAGTGAACAAGAGAACAAAGAAAATTCCATTTGAAATTTTGTATGCTATACATCCAACAGGGATCACAAAGTTGAGAGATTTGAATCAAGATGAGTTCAGAAGTGTTGGAGCGGAGGATTTTGCAACATAAATGAAAAAACTCCATGATAGAGTCAGAGAGAAGCTACAAGACATCAGCCAGAAATATAAGAATAGAGTTTATCAGAATATGAGAAAAGTTCAATTCGAAGTTGGAGATGATGTTTGAGCTCATTTGAGAAAAGAAAGGTTTAAAAGGGGAACATATAACAAATTGAAGATGAAGAAGATAGGACCATGCAGGATTCTCAAAAAATTCACAGCGAATGCTTATGAAATTGAGTTTCTAGACAATGTTGGGATATCACTGATATTCAATGTTGTAGACCTGTATCCTTACAGGAGAGATGAGGTGGGAGAATCGGATGATCAGAAATAATTTTAGTGGGAAGAACAATTACCCACATCAAAAAAACCTCAGATGGATAAAATCAATGAACGAAGAGATAGAAAGAAGACCAGGAGGAAGACATATCCTAAATACTTAGTGAAGTGGAAATATCATCCAATGGAAGATTCAAGTTGGGTCATAGAACCTGATATTTTGAAGCATTAAAAAACAGTACAGGAGCTCATGGATAGGAGTCCATGAAAATCTTAACCATAGGAGTATGATGCAGGAGAATCACCTTCAAAGTCAAAGACACAAGCGTGTAGGAAAAGGAAACGACATCTCAGCATGATAGAGTTTCAAATCAACATTTAACTCAAATTGCATGGCATGTTTAAAATTTGTTAACTCAAGATTTCCAGTATATATCATGTCATCAACATATAAACATACAATCAAAATTTTACCATGCTGATTTGTTTTGGTGTAAAGAGTTGGCTCATTTTAGCTTCTGCTGAAACCACTTTTGATCAGGTAAGTTTCAATTCTATTGTACCAAGCTCTTAGAGCTTTCTTTAAGCCATACAAGGATTTCTTCAACCGATATACTTTGGTTGGCTGCTTTTGGAGTTCAAATCCAGGTGGCTGATCGACATAAACTTCTTCTTCTAAGAACCCATTCAGAAAAGCTGACTTGACATCCATCTGGTATACTTTCCATTTTTGTTGGGATGCTATGGCCAATAGAGTCCTTACATTGTCTAATATTGCTACTGGAGCAAATGTTTCACCATAATCAGTACCTAGTTTTTGTGAGAATCCTTTGGTAACAAGTCTTGCCTTGTGTTTTTCAATCTGCCCTTTTTCATTGACTTTAGTTTTGTAAACCCACTTGACACCAATACTGTTCTTGTGTCTGGGAAAATCAACAAGATCCCATGTCTTGTTCTTCTCAATGAAGTCAATCTCTTGGTTCATGGCTTGAACCCAATGTGGCTCCTTAGCTACATCCTTAAGAGATGTAGGTTGACATGACATTAAGGCAAAAAGATTGTGTTGTTCAATGTCATCCAACTACTGATAGATTTGTCTCAAACTTTGAGTTCTCTGATTTTGAGGTTCAGAGGATGAGTCTCTGCTTGAAGTTGAGTTATTTTGAGAGTTTTTAGGTTGTCCTTGTACCTTCTATCTTGGAGGAGCAGACTGAGGTATTGGTTGTCCTGAACATTTTGCGTTTTTAGGACTGGGAAACAATGGATTTTGACTGTCCATTTGTTAATTTTCAAATTCATTCCAGAGTTGATTTTCCAGAAATTTTACATCTCTGCTGAGAATTGCTTTCTTTGAGATTGGATTGTAAAGTCTGTAAGATTTAGATGTTTCACTATATCCAATAAAGATACATTTCTCACTTATGTCATCCAGTTTCTTCCTTAATTTGGAATGTATGTGAGTGTATGCTATGCATCTGAATGTCCTTAGATGTGCAACATTTAGCTTTGTCCCACTCCATGCTTCTTGAGGGACTTTCATCTTTAGACTTGTGGTTGCAGATCTATTCAAGAGATAAGCTGAGCATGCTACTGCTTCAACCCAAAAAGTATTTGACAAACACTTCTCTTTGAGAAGGCTTCTTGCCATGTTCATTATTGTTTGATTCTTCCTTTCAGCCACTCCATTATGTTGTGGAGTATACCTGGTTGTAGTTTGCATGATAATGCCTTGTGATTTGCAGAAATTTGTAAATTTGTTGGAGTTGTATTCTCCTCCTCCATCGGACCTGAGGGCTTTTATATATTTGCCACTCTATTTTTTAGCTTCTTCTTTGAATTTTGCAAAAGTGTCATAGTTTTGTCTCAGAAATAGATCCAGATTTTCCTGCTAAAGTCATCAATAAACGTTAGAAAATAAAAGCTACCACCTATTGACTCTGTTTGCATTGGTTCACATAGGTCATTCTAAAAAAGTTTGAGATGTTGTTTGGCTTGAGTGGAGGACTGTGGAAAACTAGTTCTCTTATGTTTTCAAAGTATGCAAGACTCACATGGGGAATTTTTCTCTTTGAAGATAGGAAGACCTTTGACCATGGAGTGTTTATGTAGAAGATAGAGACTCAGAAAGAGTAGATGTCCAAATCTTGTATGCCAAACCATAGTTTCATTGGGGGTGGATGCACTTTGTGCATATGTTTGAATCAGATTTGCAGTTCTGAGGGTCAGGGGAAACATCCTATTCTGAGTCATGTGGATTTCAAAAATCAATTTTTTGCTTGGGGTTTTATCATATATCCTGCAAGATGCTCCCTCAAAAATTACCTTATATCCATGTTCAATGAGCTGTCCTACACTTAGTAGATTATGTTTCAGTTCTGGAACATTATAAACATTGTTTATGTCCTTCTTTACATTTTGTTTAGTAAGAATAGGTACAGTTCCTTTTCCTTGAACTTTGAATAAGGAATCATTTCCATGTGTAATATCAAATGAGATTGAAGAATCAATGCATGAAAGTAAATCTTTGTTACCTATCATGTGATTGTTGCATCCTCTATCCAACAACCAAAGATCTTTAGGTTGTTCTTCAGTCTCGTGGCATGAGAGAAGCATACCTCTTGAAGTTTCTCCCGAATAATTTGACACATGTGCTCTACCTGAGAGCTGATCTGATTGCTTCTTCCTACATTCAGATTCACAGTGCCCATATTTTTTGCAGTAATAACATTGTATGCTTGATTTTTCATTTGATCTTCTCCCTCTGCCTCTTTGAGGATGGAAATTCTGATTTTGGTGTTGTTTTCTATCACCTTGGAAATTTTGATTTTGATTATGATGTATGTTACTTCCACCTGAGTGTTGGTTACTTGTAGTACTCCCTCTTCCTCGGTGACGTCTCCCTCTTCCTCTACCTCTCCCTCTGTTGAAGGAGAATTCAGTTTTGAAGGCATTGGCGATTGACTCATTTGTGAGATGCAGTCTGGTCTCATGTGTCAATAGGGAACCAATTAGTTCATCTGTTGAAAAATGTGATAGATCCTTGGATTCAAGGATTGTTGTAACAACCATTTCAAATTTCTTTGGTAAAATTCTGAGGACTTTCTCAACAATGTGTTGATCAATGATGGCTTCACCAGTCAATCGGATCTGGTTCATGATTTCTATGACTCTGGTCATAAAATGATCCACATTTTCAGACTTTGTCATACTTAAAGTCTCAAATTGCATCGTCAAGGTCTGCAGTTTGACTGTTTTGACCTTGTCATTTCCTTGGTAGGCTGACTTAAGAATGTCCCAGGCCTATTTTGAAGTACAGCGCCTATGACTTTTGAGAAAATCGAGTCATCAACTGAATTTTCAATCTAGAATTTGTCTTTATTCTCTTTGTTCCACTGAGTTTCCTGAGTAGTTCTTTGTTGGTTTGTCATGGCGGAAAGGTCTGCTGGATCTGGTTCCACATATCCAAGATCCACTGGATCCCAGCACTCTTGTTCCTGCAAGAAGAATTTCATTTGAAGAGACCAAAACTCATAATTGTTTCCAAGAATAATCGGACCTTGAGTTGGTGCTAAATTTATAGACGTCGCCATCTTTAAAGAATTTAAAAAATTTGGAAAATTTCGTGTTTACTTGTTCCTGCACGATTCGGGTTTTTGGATCTTCGTGATTCAGGATTTTGGATCTTCACGATTCAAGATTTCACAAGTTTTGACCATGCAAGTATGGCTTCATCCTTTCGCACTTCAGGAGTTCGGGACTCCTGTATATGAGTCCTCCAATTTCTTGTCTCTCCAACTCCTGGTCGTTGAAACACTGAAAAAGCGACCTGTGACCATGCGCCTAATCGTTCAAGTGCTACCGACTTTTCGGGCTTCGATGAATTGTGATGCAAGGACTTCATTGGTTCTTTGTCCCTCAATATGCTGAAATCCTCTCGAACGCCTTTTTGGATTTCATGAATCGGGACTTCGCAATGCAGGCACTCCGCCGGTTCTCTGTTCCTCAAAACATCGAAACTCGAAATATATCGGTGCCTATTTCTTTGAACGCCTTTTCAGGGTTTCATGATTCGGAACTTCGCGATGCAAGAACTCTACCAGTTCTCTGTCCCTCAAAACACCGAAACCTGAAATATCTCGGCGCCTATTTCTCTGAATGCCTTTTCGGGGTTTCGCGATTCGAGACTTCGTGATGCAAGAACTCCGCCGGTTCTCTGTCCCTCAAAAACACCGAAACCTGAAATATACCGGCGCCTATTCCTCTAAACGCCTTTTCAGGATTTCGCAGTTCGGGACTTCGGGAGTTTGGCTGCAACAATCATGGGTCCTTCGGACTCCTGGTGTGAAAAATGCCGAAATCTCCCCTGCTCGTTCAATCGTGACTTCTTCTTTCGCGATTTTGGGAGTCGAGACTTCTTGTCTCACAACTCCTTCCTCCTTGATTTCCTGGTAGATTTTGATCTCCTCTCGAGATTTCAGGAGTCGAGACTTCTTGTCTCATGACTCCTTCCTTCTTGATCTCTCGGTGACTGAAGTCTTGGTAGATCTAGATATTCGACACCTATCCTCCAAATATGGACGACTCAGGATTGTTTCGGGATTTCATGGGTTGCGAAGTCGAAGGACTCCACTTCCTTCTGCTGAGAGGAGGTTTAAACCTCCCACACCTTTCTTGGATCCGACGGCTCACGGAATGTCATGCTAGATCTAACGGTTCGAAACTTTCTTCCTTTGCTTTGATCTAGCGGCTCTTAGGCCACCGTGCTCCAGATCCAACGGCCTGGATTCCTTTGGGATTTTTCGGACCGGGAGTTTGCCAGGCATCGACTCCACGTCACCTTGCTACTCCAAGTCCCGGTGTCCGAAATGCCGAAATTCCCCCCGCAATTCCTGGATTTCACCATTCGGTTATTCTCCTGTGCGCTTTAGAGGACTAAAGCTCATGCACTTTCTCACAGATTCAACGGCTATCGGTCCTTTGCGATAAATCTGAAGGCTAAAAATCTTCTTCCTTTTCTGCATGCTCCTCATCCTTTCTGAGCTCGGTTAACGCCTCAGATCTATTAGCAGGACCGATCTTATGGGTGTGTATGTTTTTTCTTGGCTGCTTTAGCGTGTTCTTTGTTGCTCTTGCAAAGAGTTTCTCCTGAAGCAAGAAATTTTTGAATCTTTCATGAATTGAAAGACTTTCATGAATTCTTTAATTATTTCTACCCTCTGCAACAATCTTTCACAAATTTGAAAGAGTTTCCTGAATTCTTTAAGTATTTCTGCCTTCTGCAACAATCTTTCACGAATTTGAAAGAATTTCACGAGATCTTTAGATGTTTTTGCCTTCTGCAGCTCTGACTCCTCAATCTTTTGAGCGTATTGCACTCTGCTTCCTTGTGTCTACTTTCCGTGACGATATTTTTGAGCAGATGGCAGACTATGGATTTCTCTTCAGGATATGTGAAGAGTCTCCCGTCCTATTTTCTCGTTCACAGTGAAGCTCTGTGCTTCTTTGGATCGAGTTTCTCTCTAGGCTATGTGAAGAGGCTTACTATTGAAGCTATGATACCATGATAAAGTGAGAAGCAAAGAATACAAAGCAAAACAAGAGAAAAAATAGAACTCATTATATTAGGAATGCAAGTAAAAGAGTACATAAGAAGAAAGGAAAATAACTGAGCTAAATAGGCTCAAGAAAATCAAGAACATAAGCAAATGATAGTACAACTGGCGAGGACAGCTGGCAGACTGTTTAGATCTAGTGACTCTCAGGCCACCGCGCTCCAGATCCAACGATCTGGATTCCTTCGGGATTTTGCAGGCCGAGAGTTTGCGAGGCAGCGAATCCATGTCCCCTTGCTTCTCCAAGTCCCGATGTCTGAAATGCCAAAATTCCCCCTGTGATTCCTAGATTTCGCATTTCGGCTATTCTCCTGTGCACTTTAGAGGACTAAAGCTCGTGCACATTCTCACAGATTCGACGGCTATCGGTCCTTTGCGCTAAATCTGATGGCTGAAAATATTCTTCCTTTTCTACGTGCTCCTCATCCTTTCTGAGCTTGGTTAACGCCTCAGATCTATTAGCAGGACCGATCTTATGGGTGCGTATGTTCGTTCTTGGCTTCTTTAGCGTGTTCTTTGTTGCTCTTGCAAAGAGTTTCTCCTGAAGCAGGAAATTTGTTAATATTTCACGAATTGAAAGACTTTCACGAATTCTTTAAATATTTCTGCCCTCTGCAACAATCTTTCACAAATTTGAAAGAGTTTCCCGAATTCTTTAAGTATTTCTACCTTCTGCAGCAATATTTCATGAATTTGAAGGAATTTCACGAGATCTTTAGATGTTTCTGTCTTCTGTAGCTTTGACTCCTCAATCTCTTAAGCGCATTGCGCTCTGCTTCCTCATGTCTACTTTTTTCGATGATCTTTTTGAGCGGATGGCGGACTACGGATTTCTCACCAGGATTTGTGAAGAGTCTCACGTCCTATGTTCTCGTTCACGGTGAAGCTATGTGTTTCTTTGGGTCGAGTTGCTCTCCATGCTGTGTGAAGAGGCTTACTGTTGAAGCTCTGATACCATGATAAAGTGAGAAGCAGAGAATACAGAGCAAGAGCAGAGAAAAAATAGAATTTAGTATATTAGGAATGCAAGTAAAAGAGTACATAATAAGAAAGGAAAATAGTTGAGCTAAATAGGCTCAAGCAAATCAAGAACATAAGCAAATATTAGTACAGCTGGCCAGGACAGCTAGCAGTGTACAGTTAGACTGTTTAGATTACATTATATTTAACAGCATTCACTAACACTGTTGTCATCCAAAAGCAGGAAAATGTAACTATATGATGAAAATTTAACGGTGTCATAGTTCACGAATTCATGCAATTGTTGAATCTCGACATATAATGGGAGCCTCTAAACATTATATTGAAGTTCAAATATTTGGCAGGAAGAGTATTAACATTAGCATATTCCCAATGCCATTCACAATTTAATGAATTAATGTTTTTGTCTTTCCCTTCAATAATGCACTCAAAGTTAATGAATTAATTTTTTTGTCTTCCCCCTGTTATCCCCGATATCTGGGGATAACTAGGAGATCATGTCTCGAGGCCCACATGGTCCTAGACATGGAGTACCAAGAGTGGGATTGACTTGAGCATTGCCTTGGAGGGCCCATCTTGCTTCTTCTTCGTCAGATTTGTCCTGTCAGCAATAGCAGTTTCCATCACCACCGGCCTGGGCTTTTATCGGAGAGGAATCTTGCTCCATGAGCTAATTGGTCTGAGGTATCATGGTATCTGTCATATTTGATTGTTATAACCTTCTTATATATGCATTAGGTTCCTTTCATTTCTGATGACTGCTTCGATCTTACACTAATCCACTTGACCATTGTTGGGGTGATTGATT
>SNQJ01S0200019.1:0-17014 GCA_010110895.2 Picea sitchensis | reverse complement strand
ACTATGATAATTAAGAATACATACATAGTTGGTTGATTATAAAAAACAATAATAAAATGACACATCATAAACATAAAATGTTGAAATAAAACATGTATACATCACTCTTCTTTACTTGACATGATAACACAATTGTTCTCAAAAAATGTTTTCATCTCAAATCGGTTCTTAGTATGAACCACCAATCCCTATCTAACACATCCTTGTTAAAATTCACTTGGTTGTAGTGTTTGACAAAACATAAGGCTCTTCCTTTTCATCCCACATATTTTTAGAGTTAAAACGTATTAGTGCACTATCATAATATTCCTTCAAATTACTTTGGTTGAAGGTATTCTACTAATTACACCTAAAAATAACAAATTGGAAAGAAAAGAAGTCCATTTGCATGATATCTTGTATATTTATGATGTAACCTAACTTCCCCTCTAGTAGGTTCTAATCATGATGAATAGCACAACTAGCTTGGTCAAACTTAACCTCCAATCCACATTCAAGCGTAACATGTCCATCATTGACATCCTTAGTCCAAAAATGATGTCCATATGCCCATACATATGAGAACAAATGCACCTACAAAATGTAAGCAAATGATGGTGTCAAATGTATAATAACCTAAGCATTACTAAAACCAAAATATATGTTATGATTAAAACTTTCATAATAAAATGAACAATTGACATGGAGAGATTATTATAAAGATGATACACCCAATTTGTATATTTAATGCATCTGATTCACCACATGGGTAACAATTGGATGCACCATATTCTCTCTGATCTGGTTATCCACCCAACTATTGGGACATATCATTAGAATATTTTATTTTAAATGATCGAGATAAACCATGCTTCTACCATTCAACCATCTCAATTATTTGTTGTCATTGTCCCATGTCCTTTTCTTATCTTCATACAATGCGACCCATGGTTTCATTTCCTTCACATTGTACATAAAAACTTTATTGATGGCATCAATTTCATAATTCATTGAAGTATTCATGAAATCAAAACAAATAGTATGATATAAAATATATATTATCAAATTCAATGTAAACAATTACTCTATAGAAAATTGACAAAAGATTCATGGCTTACTCTTTATCATGTGTCTTTATCCATTCATTTGGAGTAATTCCCATTCTCTTTTGTTCTCATATCGATGGTCATTCCAAACCACTTCACTTGGTGTGTCATCGATTTGGTTGAAGCAATCACTAGAATAATAGAACAACTCATATATTATGTGCCTTTCTATGATTAAACCCTTGGGTTTTTCCCTTTATTGAAAAAAAACCCTTCAAATGTTTCATGCACCTCTCTAAAAAGAACATCTAATAAAATGATACCACCAAAATATTTCTACCTATTCACCTAGGTGAACTAGAAGATAGACTTGAAAGTTGATGAAACTAGTGGCCAGTTCCTTCTAAAAAACACAACCAATCTTAGTGATCTCTCTGTTAGTGTCTATTAGCCCAGTGATCAAATGTACTCTTTCCATGTGATTGATAGGGTCATTAGGTTAAACTTGTATATTTTCAAATAAAATTCTCAAATAAAATTTGACATATCTTGGTTGTCAAATGGTCATTGGTGTGTTCAGGTGTCATTACTAATCCCTCCACTCATCCAAGGTCATAAATTTTCATTGTGGTCATGTCATCATTCCTTGTCATAAATTTTCAAATGAGTTTCTTGGTCAAATTCATAGTCTTTTGGTTTCCATATGCTTTTGCTTCATTGCAGTGGTAAAACACCTAGGTTTCCTACTCTATCACCTTCATCCACACCTCACATACCCATTCCCTTCATCTCCCTCATTTTCCCTACAAACCATAGCCTACACTACACTTTTCTAGGTTAGGACCATGTTTCCAACTTTTTTACCCTTTCCCCTTTGCCCTCACCCATTTCCAAAATTTCCAACTCCCTACACTCCATAGCACCAATCCCTACTCCCAAAACTTTCCCCAAGAATTTACACAACCCATAACCCCTTCATTTCCCTCCATATACAAGATTGTCCCTTATCCCCTGTTTTCACAGTCGTACCCTATCCCTTTCCTTCGAACTCAGCTAAGGTTTTAATCATGGAAACTGGAAAAAGTGACACTAAAAAGAAAAAGTACAATAAGGGATGGAAATTTTACAGGTATGAGCCCACCCAAGTCCAAGAAATCATGGCTTCATCTTTCATCAAGAAATCCTTTCATGATGTGCGCTGCCTAGGGTTTACATTGCACACAGGGACAATTCTACTTCAAAATTAGTTTATGAAATAAGGAAGATGAATTTGAAAAAAACTGAAATAGGTTTTTGTCAATAATAGAACAGGTAACAAAAACCTCCTTCTGTTTATGCACAATTATTATAATTTGAGAGAAATTTCCAAAATACAGTTTCTATAGGAGGGTTCCTGCACTTTTGTACAACTTGACTTCAGGTCAGTGTTTCAGAGGTTTGGAGAAGGTGTTTACAGTGATTGATGATTCCATTGTGTATAAAACATCATAATATTTCCAACCATACCACTTTCATTGCAAAAATCCTCTAGGAAGGCCTCCAAAAACCCTGTCAAATACCACGCTGCACTTCTGCAAGTTTTGAGGGACCAACTTCAAACTTGGATTCTGAACCAATTATAAAGTATTTATGAAAACGAGAGGAGGCTTTGTTTATTAACATAGAAAATAACAAAAACCTCTCCCAAGTTTTTAAAAAGTTTTATTGTTAAAGAGATATTTCTCCATATGTGACCCCTATTTTTTCGCTGCGCTTCTGTGCCTCCACGCTACGCTTTTGGAGTCATTTTAGGAGGTTGCATTTTGGGAAGCCATGGAGATGGATTTTTGTAGGTTTCAAATTTCAGAGGTATTATAAACATCCATAGATATATTCTCCAACCATTAGTCCCAAAACAATATGCATAACAAATAGCTAAAGGGATCCTCAAAGACCACGCTGCGCTTCTGGGAAAATTTGTTGCGTTTCTGTGAATCAAGATTTTTTACTGCAGTAAAAAGTAAAAAGTGAAATTGGTAAATTTAAAAGTTAAAAATAGATGTGGTTAATGTAATTTTGAGTTTTTTAAGGTTAATATCTTATATTTAATGCTTTGAGAAATAAACTCAAACAATTTAGCAAAAAGGGGATCAGTTTCTAACCTCCTTAGTCTTAAGGTTTGGTTGGAGAAAATCATGTAAACTATTCCTATTGTTAGCACAAATTCTTGTCTTGGGCATAAGAGTATCCAGGCCTGCAAGCTGCATAAGAAGCGCCCAAGCGTAGCACAAAAAAGTCTCATTTCAGGCTACCAATCAAGTGAGCGGGCAATTTGTTTTCAACGACAAGGATTCATCGACGGAGAAAAACAATGGTCGGTGGGTAATTGCAGTCAGCCAAGTCACGCCAAGTATAGCGCAGAAGTTTTCAAGGAAGTGAATGGTCGAAATTCCCCGTGGAGCACTCGCGAAGTTATGAGGGCCATTGATTGCGATCAGTTTAAGCACGGGATTATTTCTTGAACTCGGGGTTCGTGAGTTCGGAGGGAAGACCATATCCGTTGGTTGCGTGAGATCGCAAATCACGATAATTGTGGAAAGGAAAGGAGCCATCGCGCTTCGGGACTTCGCAAGGGGAGAATGCCAAAGTTCGACACTCCAACTCGTGAGATCGCGAGTTGCGAGAGGCGCTAGTACTTGAGCCTCGACTGACGGTTACATGTGGAAGGCGCTGACAATAAAAAGATCTATACCCGTATCACGATTTTGTGTCTCGGGACTTTGTAAAAGGGGAGCACGAAGGCTCTACCCTCCAACTCACGAGATTGCGAGTTACGAGAAGTGTTCAAATGGGAGTCAACCATCGCTGACCATCGTGTCTCGGGACTTCACAAGGGGAGAATGCCAAAGTTTGACACTCCAACTCACAAGGTCGCGAGTTACGAGAGGCGCTAGTACTTGAGCCCTGGTCGACGGTTACATGTGGAGGGCGCTGACAATAAAAAGAGCTATACCCGTATCACCATTTCGCGTCTCGGGACTTCGTAAAAGAGGAGCCGAGGATCTTCGACCCACGAACTCACGAGTCACGAAATGAAAAAGAGCTTTTATTGTTGGGCCCACGATCCTAGTGCCAGGGTTGTATGAAGTATGGCTAAAGAAAGCAAGCGCGCAGGGCCAGAGTTGTTCAAATGGAGAAATAATTGTGGCCATTAGTCTTTAAAATCCCATCCAACCGTTGATCATGAAGCGGTCTCAGGCATCCATCAGGGAAGACTCTCGGTGCATGAAATTAAGGAGTGGGCATCCCCATCTCTTGCCATGAGTCTCCATCGCCCACTTCACCACCTTCCACCATATATACCTCTCTCACCCACCTGTAAACCACGCTCCATGCCACTTCCACTTCCACCTGTGCTCTATCCATACCCTGTGGAATTTCTCATCTGGTGTCACCACACCACCTCATCCTCCTCACCCGGGTCTCATTCACAAATCTGCCATTTGGGTCCCCTCGCAGCAGTTCAATGAAGAAGCAGAAGCCAAAGGGAGATTGCCACGTCCTACAGATGCATAGTTGACCAGGCCTTGTCCGATTCCGTGAAAAGAAGTTATTAAGATAGTTGGTGGTGGTTAGACATCATCTCCTTCCATAAATAGGAGGCCAGGAAAAGACCAAGCACAGAGGCAGACTGCCAGTCCATCCTGATAGAGATTTCGTCTGACAAATGACTGCATCAACAGACTGCCCAACGTCTACATGTGCCTCCTGACAGAGAAGCTCCTCGACGCCAAGCATTGAACTCATGATGTGATCATGTTATCAGCGCCGAAATCAGTCCCAAGTATATGTAGGCATTTTTTCCATTTTTGTATGGATCGATGGTTGAGCTAGGCTCCCAATTGTAAAGTTTTGATGAAGCACTGGTTGCTCTAGTTATGTATTGGCACTTGAGACTTCTTGCCTTATGAATGTCAGCCTTTTTCCATCTCTCTATGTACACTTTGTTAGAACAGCTCGGAATTGGAGGATCTAATCGAGTGGCGCTGTAATAGGATGATGTATGTTGGATCACTGTAATGGTTGTATTGTTTCTAATCAGTTCTTGTATTTTCTCAACGCTGAATGATTTGGAATTGGAAGATCCAATCAAGTCACCCTTCAGTTCCCTGAAACTCTGAACCAAGAGGATATTGTATTCTGAGTTTTTCCTCCTCAAGCTGCTGAAAGGCCTGATGCCCAAAGAAGTCTTGCCCACTCATCTCACTAAGTCTTCCATCTACTCATTTTATAATCAACTCACTAACGAAAAATAGATCAAGACCTCCTTTGTTTTTCTACATACCAAGCCCGGATTTATGAGTTAGAGCGATATCTTCTTGAGTCTCTATCCATTCGATCACCCCATTAAATTATTTGTGACATAAACTGATGGGCGTTGGGCTCTGCTCCTGCTGCAATCCAGGAGTGACTTCCGACGCCAACACCTATCATGAGGGATTCTACCCCTTGGAGAGGGGAAGTTGGTTTTTGATCTATATGTAGACCTGATTGAGTCAAAATCAAGGGGGGGGGGGACATCAGAGAGTGAAATGTTTGGAGCTAGTGACACCCTTTTTGCAGAGAAATAATACACAATTGCAGCTATTCATGGGATTCATGTGTTGTGGTCAGTGACCTTCTATTTCTCAGTAATTTTATGTATTTGATTATAAAATGTTTCTAGCAGCCATCTATGTTTCTTCTCATGCTTAATCTCTTAAGTGTTAAACATAATTCATTGCTTAATGCTCTGTTTTGTTAGAGATTAGATTTTAAGTATTTTTATCTTCCAAACAAGTGAATTCATGCATGTATAATCACTTGATTCCTTCTATAATTTATTCCTCACTACACTACAATGAAAAACAAATTATTCCATTGATTACACCTAACTTGCCTCATTTTAGATCTGTAACTGATCTTTCAACCTATTTGTCTTAGTTCTTAAACCCATTACTTCTGATCCAACAAAACCCTAAATTTCAAAACCCTAGAGCTCAAACCTAGCCTAATATCCTTTTACCCTCTTCAATCATATTTTTACTGTAAGATCACAGAGAGAGCCCTCTCTGATTTAGTAGGGCTAGCTACCAAATACGAAGTGGTTCGAGGTTACCTCTATCAGTTTCCATTCTCAGCCTTGGGATACTCTGGAGGCTAACACTCTCGACACCATTGTGGAATGCTAGCTATGTGAATTTCATTTGATATAATACAATGTAGAAATGTAGATAATTTATATATATTGATGATAGATCCTAGGGTAACTCATATTTCACACAATATGTAACATCCCGCTCTTGCATGCACTGAGCGAACTTATTCTTTGAGGACACTGGCTTGGAAGTGATCCGTGTTATTATATCTATTGGTCGTTTTGATTATGATTATGAGATATTATGGATTTGATGATATGTTATTTGGTTGTATTTACATAGAAAGGTGCTATTGATTGGGTTCTCCTGAGTGTGCAGGAATTTGGACCTCGAGGATGTTGAGTCATTGATGAAACCCCTTGGACTCCCGATCAAGTCAGGGAGTGGATTGTTGGGTTTGAATGTTATTGATGTGACATATGTACATATGATTAGATGTTATGATGAATGATTATTATTGCTGACATGATTTGCTGATGGATGAAGATAGCTTGCCGACTAAACTCACATATGGAGTAGAGAGGTCATGCACGGCAACCAAAGACATTGAGGGATAGGTGTGGCAACATCCCTGCCACAGCCTACTAGCACTACCATTGTGGCTCGAACTGTAGGTTAAGGATTATTTAGTTAGAGAAGACCCACGATGTCGTGAGGTAAGACTGTGACATTCACTCACGATTATTCTAAGGGGTGCACAATAAGGCATGAGCCTTATTCCTTAGAGGCCCTTAGTCTCCTACAAGATCACCTGGCGGAGTGTTGAATCTAGGGGTTTGACGTCTACCAAATTCAATCAAGAAGCGAGTGGTACCCTTGGAGCACGTAGTGCGTCCTGAAGGGCATGTTGCGATTTTAACTGGTAAGTGAATCAACCCAGTCAGCCTTAAAATGAATGATGTAATAAGTAAAGTTTATTGACTAAATTTTCCCTTAAAAAAATGTCACCCGACCTAGTGAAATTAAAACCTAGGTCTAAGTAGAGCATGTGGTAATAATAATAATAATAAATAAACATGTAACAAGAAGGGGGGGTAAGAAATTCAAACTTATTTATTAAATTCAAAATTATAATGGAGGATTAAATTCAAAAAAAAGGGGTAATGGTTGTTTTTATCTACTTTTGCTAATTTAATTTTTAGTTAAAAAGAAAAGAGGGTAAATGGTTGTTTTTATCTACACTTGCTAAATTAATTTTTAATTAAAAAAAAGAAAAAGGGTAAATGGTTGTTTTATCTACACTTGCTAAATTGAATTTTTTAGTTAAAAAGGAAAAAGGGGTAACTTAAAAGAAATAGGAAACTTAAAGAAAATGGGAAACTTAAAGAAAAGGGGAAACACAAAGAAAAAAAGATGAATGGCTAACTTAGTAAGGAATCTTGCCTTTGGAACTTTCTAATTATGAACTCAACTAGGAATTAAGTAAGGCATAAGTCATTTAAGAAGTGTAAGAGAATTTTGTGACACCGATGAATGTTTTTAGTAATGCTCTTAGGTGGATGAGGGAAATAAGAGTATTTAATTAATTAATAAAATTAATTTTTGGTGCAACTAGGGGATTAGGCGACATGTGTATGGGGGAGGTTTTTCAAAATTAATTAAATGAAAAAGGAATTTAATGATAATTTGAGAAACTAATTACTTGAAAACTCTATAAAAGGATGGACGAGGAAGAGTATGGATCAAACATTTTTGGTGTAACGTTACACTGCTGAAATTTTATCTTGACTGAACTTTCTCTTGTGGGAGTTGGGATACCCATCTCGGGTAATGAGTGGTAGCTCGACCTTGCAAGGCAAGCTGGGTGGTATCATTCTCTGGTATTGTGTGTGTGGCCTCTTTGCGGTTCAGGGGGATTAGGGGGAAGAAGAATACCCATAGCATTGGTTGGGAGGTATCGGTGAGGTCACATCGGTTAGCAAGCGGGAGCTGGACGAAACGTGTGCAGGACAACGACTTCGGAGCTTTCGCATTTGGCGACGGTATGCATGTGTATATTTGTATTGAATGGTAGTTTAAATATTGTTCCTGTGCCTTTAGTAATGTACTTCTACTGTGTTAAAGTTTATGTTTTATTCATCGTAACACTATCCAAAGATTTCATTTTTATCTTCAACAAATTGTCTTGATGAGCCCAGCGTTTTATGATCAAAGAACTTAAAGTCGTCCCAGCCTTATGATCACTGTATTTTGAATTGATTTCAATGACTTCTCTGCATTTGTTTTTATTGATTAATACGAAGAAAAATTGTGTTTTTATCTTTTTTCCCTTATCTTTTAAGTTATTAGTCCGTGCACGAGCAGTCAACCAGGAGCCGAATCGACGATCATCACTCCAGTGTTTAAAGACTTAGATTCAAATGCACTTCTTTCCTGTGCATGGATAATAAGTGAAGGATAAATTTCGCCCATCTATCTATCCCTTACTTATCTCTGCGTTTTTCTTTTATGATTGATCTCTAATGCTTGTGCCCTCCTTGTGAATGAGTATCTCTATGTTTGATTGATTCATTGTTGAATGAGTAATCCTTGCATTTTTTGGGAATGAGTATCTCTGCATCTTTGAGTGATTCATTTATGAATGCGTAATCCTTGCATTTTTTTTTGTGAATGAATATCTCTGTGTCTTTGAATGACTCATTTTTGAATGAGTAATCTTTGCATTCTTGTTTGTGAATGATTATCACTATTTTTTATGTGTGACTGTGTTTTATGACTATGTGTGACTGCATTTTTATCCATATGATGGACATTGTGGTGATGGCTTATCACTTTAAACTTTATATCGTATATTCAACAAACTTGTGAATGGACATCAAATTTAATATATATTGATAGCGATTTATAGACCGTGATTTTGTATACAACTATTATCGATGCTATTTCTATTAACAATGCTAGACAACAAATTCTATCAATGCAATTTCTATTATCAATGCGATTTTGTTGACAACTATTATCAATGCTATTTCTATTATCAATATTAGACAACGATTTCTATCAATGCGATTTATATTATAAATGTGATTTTGTTTACAACTATCACCAATGTGATTTCTATTATCAATGTGATTTTGCTTACAACTATTATCAATGCTAGACATCGATTTCATGTATGGAATAGACAACAATAATATATCGATATATTAAATAGGAATAATATAGACAACAATAATATAGCGATATATTAGACAACAATATCATGTATTTAGACAACCATAATATAGACAACAATAATATAACGATATATTAGACATCAACAATATAGACAACAATAATATAGACATCAATAATATAGCGATATATTAGACAACACTATCGTGTATTTAGACAGCCATAATATAGACAACAATAATACAATGATATATTAGACAAAAATAATATAGACAACAATAATATAGCGATGTATTAGACAACAATATTGTGTATTTACACAACCATAATATAGACAACAATAATATAGCGATATATTAGACAACAATATCGTGTATTTATTAGAAAACTATCAGACATCGATGCTATTTAATAGACCCCATGCGAATATTTAATAGACAATGATACTATTTAATAGACGACTAATTATTGTAGGACAACAATGCCATTGTTAGACAACGACTTTATTATTGTATAGAAATTGGTTAGATAGTATATTAGTTAGATAACATTGCTAGACAGTGAATCATTGTTAAATAACGATCTCAATTTTTTTTAAAAAGATATGGTTTCAATGATGGTTGTGATCCTTACTACAATTAGATTAATTGTTTTTATATGCCAATGGTTTTATATATATGACTTATGACTTATGAAAAAAATAGATTAATTGTTCTTTTTATAGAAATTGTTCATTTTTCCGTTGTACATATCAGTCTTTTTAACTTCTGCCACAATAGAATAAATGTTGCTATGGTATTAGATTAATGGCTTAATTGCTTTGGTAATAGATTACTTGATTAATTGCAATGATAATAGTTCACTCATTCACACTTAGACATAATGATTAACAATTAATGGTTTATGGTTTATTGGTGAAATAGTTTAATATCTTGCGCAAGATTAATAGTAGAGGGTTATTAAGTTTTATTAGCTAAAACAATTAATAAGTTTAACAATTAATTAGTTACTATGCGCCCTGTTCCTTAAGTCGAATAGTAAATGGGGGTTGGTCATAGTTGTTACACCACACATGTTTACCTTGTAGGAAACAAGAAATCCTTTGGTTAGTTGCGCATTTTAATTTTTGAATGATGTCACCTTGCGTCTTCTTGACATGTTGATTGGATGTTTGGGTATAGTCTTCATGTATTTATTGACAGATAATTCGGTCTCCCAGTGCGATGGATTTATCTTGGGTTAAAGGTCTAGATATGTTATGTTGCGCCATGTTTACTGTCACGCCTATTGCCTTGTAATGACATGATTCCTGATGAAGGGATCATTGCATGCCCTGATGGATAGATGTGAATGATAACCTAGTCGGAGTCCTGTGCTTCCCAATGTCGGCGTATTGTTCATTGTAATGGATATTGGTACTTAGTTTTGTAACACCTTAATGTGTTTGGTTTGTGCGTTGTAGAGGTTTCTAGTTACTGGTCATCGAAGTCGTTGTGTCGGGTTTGTTGATTTTGTCCTTTATCTTGTAGGCATTATCTTGCTTGTGTCAGGAGGGTAGTCGTTTTTATCTGTCTATTGATTATCAAATGTTTCGTCTAGTTCCATGATGTGCTAGTATGATGAGTCGTTGTTGTTTGTTTCCTGATCTGTGTGCGTTGTGTTCACCGTCAAGTTGTGTTGTTTAACTATTGTCGTTGTTGTCTTCCTGGTTTTAAAAAAAAATAAAATTCTTTTGCATTGAGTCATTTGTAGTCATAATGATGAGGCTGCTACATATGGTATCAAAGTCGGTTCGACCTGCAACTTGGGATCACTACGACTTCCATTGATTTGATATTGATTATAAGGTTGATAATTAATTTGATTTGTATTTGTGCAGGTAATCATGGCTAGGGGACGTCGCGGAGGCAGACGACAGGGTGCTAGGGGAGGAGGTGTGACGCCCCTAGTAGCATCCATGCCTAAGGGGTATAACCCCCAGGGAGACGAATAGGTTGTCGGGCAGGAAAAAATAACTATGGGTGATGTGGTTGGGCTGATGAGGTCCTTTCAGCGGATGTCTGAGGCACTGATCAACCATTTGGATAGAGATGAGGCCAGGGCATCGACGCCCCCTGAGGGTCCACCACATGCTCCGGTCGGTACTAGTAGCATTCACCGCGAACTCGAGAAGGTCAAATTTCACGAGTTCTTTGGTGTCCCGGATGACACAACCACTGAGGCATGGTTGGAGAATATGGAGATGTGCTTTGCACTTTGCGACTATACCTCCAACATGAAGGTCCACATGGAGGTATTTCAATTGAAGGGGAGTGCTCTTCTATGGTGGAAGACACTCCTACCACAATTGAACATGTCCGTCAAAGACGTGTCATGGGAACTGTTCGAGGAACGGTTCCGAGAGAGGTATCTATCGAAGGAATTCATTGAGCATCAACTCAACGAGTTCAACACCTTGTGATAGGGTAGTCGTACAGTTCCTAAATATGAGGCCCATTTTATGGAGCTTCTTCAGTATGCTCCACACCTGAATACCGAGAAGTTAAGGTCAACAGGTTTGTGCTTGGCCTTAATGTCAACATTCGTGCAAAGGATAGAATTTTGATGCCTCAAACCTTTCATGATGCTGTTTAGAAGGCTCTCATAGTAGAGGAGGAGCTTATCAGCGGGGTTTAGAGCAGGACTTCAGTGAGACCCGCGGGGCAGGTGTCATCTGGTGTACAACAACATCAGACACCATCTAGACATTCAGCATGTTATCGTGGATTCCAGAGACGATCCACTTTCACTACACCTCAGTGACCAACGCCTCAACAACAGACTCCTTACCGAGGACCACAACACTAACAACAATGTCGACCGTAGCAACAACAATTTAGGCCTGTTCAGCAGAACAAACCAGGGTTCCAGGATGGTGGGTCTTCAACTTCTACTTTGGGTACTAGGAGTAATGGACCAAGTAAAGGGTGTTGGACATGTGGGGAACCATATTACCAGCGTGACTGCCCAATGTAGAGGACTAGAACATCTGGATCAGCCGGACCTAATACCATGGGAGATTTGGGCAAGGCCCATCATATTCATGCAATGGTGAATAACCGCTAGGAAGAGCACCAGTTGACTGTGCTCGAGACGTTAGGTACCATTGTTGACCATACCCTTAGTATTTTGATAGATCCAGGTGCTATAGAGAGCTTCATTTCTAGGGAAACGCTAAAAAGAATTAAGGTAAAGGCAGTCGAACAAGATGAGTTTAGCTTTGTAGAAATGGCTTCGGGACCCAAACAAAAGTTTGGAGGGAAGGTTACAAGCTGTAGCCTTAACCTGGGAGAGTTTGTCACCAGGGCCAACCTGTACGTCACGATCTTAGGATCTTATGAAGTTGTGATCGGTATGGGCTGGTTGGAATCGCATGAGGTGATAATCAACTGTAAGAAAAAATGGTTGAGCTTGGTCGATGTTGAGGGACAGAGACACGTGATTGTAGGTCGGAACCAGGGAGTTTCCCTGAGGTTCATCTCTTCTTTGCAGCTACGAAAGAGCATGCGCAAGGGATGTAAGATTTATGTGATCCTTGCGTTAAACGAGAAGGGAGTAGCGAAAGGTCTAGAACACCTTCTTGTGGTAAGATATTTTGCAGACATCTTCCCTGAGGAGTTACCTAGGATACCTTTGGAGAGGGAATTGGAATTTACCATAGACCTAAAACTGGGGACTGAACCTATAGCAACAATGCCTTATCGGATGTCGACCTCGGAGTTACAGGAGTTGAAAATGAATCTGAAGAAGTTGTTGGACCTAGGACTTATACATCCAAGTGTGTCACTGTGGGGTGTGCCTATTATCCTCAAATGGAAGAAGAATGGGTCGTGGAGACTCTACATTAACTATCGTCAATTGAACAAGGCAACAATCAAGAATCAATATTCATTGCCAAGGATTGATGATCTGTTTGATCAGATGAAAGGCACGACAGTGTTTTTGAAAATTGACTTCACATCACGGTATCACCAGTTACGAATCAAGGAGGACGACGTCCCTAAGACCACTTTAAGATGAGGTTTGGACATTACAATTTTATTGTTTTACCTTTTGGACTAACAAACGCCCCTGGGGTATTTATGATTTTTATGAACGGGGTGTTCCACAAATACTTAGATAGGTTCGTCCAAGTATTCATTGATGGTATTTTGATATACTCTCAGATGTTGGAGGAGCATGACGAGCACTTGCGCTTGGTACTACAGTGTCTACGAGAGAACACATTGTATGGGAAATTGTTTAAATGCTCGTTTTATCAATCGAAGATTCACTACTTAGGGCATATCATCTCTGGTGAAACTATCGTTGTGGATCCAACAAAGGTCGAGGATATTATGGAATGGCATGCGCTGACGAATGTCCCAGAAGTGCATAGCTTCATGGTTTTAGCGGGATACTATCGACAGTTCGTCGAGGGTTTTTCGAAGATAGAAAATCTGATTACGAAATTGCAGAAGAAGAACAAGAAGTTTGTTTGGACTGAGAAATTCACAGAGGCATTTCGGTGGCTCAAGGAGCTGATGATGACAACACCAATACTAAAGGTTTCTGACATGTACACAGATTTCTTGGTATGCATTGATGCATCCAAAGAAGGCTTAGGCAGAGTCTTGATGCAAGACGGTCGAGTGATCTCTTACATCTCGAGAAAGTTGAGAAGGCATGAGGAGAACTATGTGACGCATGATTTTGAGTTGTTAGCCATTATTTATTCCTTGAGAGTTTGGAGACACTACCTTATTGGACGTAAATTTGAACTAAAAACAGAACACTATGGACTACAACACATCTGTACACAAAGAGACTTGAACGTGCGACAACAACGTTGGTCAGAACTCCTTAGCGAGTACGATTTCAAGATTTCTTACATAAAAGGAACAATGAACAGAGTGGCGGATGTGTTGAGTCAGATACCATGTATCTTTTCGGTGATGCCTCTTCAGTCAAATCTACGTGAAAAGATTCTAACTTTACAGTGCGACGATGACTGGTACAAAGAGGTCAAGGATTGTATCAAACAAAACACAATGATGGTACCAAAATTTGAAGGATTTACTATGGACAACGATGGATTATTAAGATTTAAAGGTCGAATTTATGTACCACCCAACGATGAGTTGAGGAGTTTCATGCTAAATGAGGCTCGCATAGCAGTGTACATGGTTCACCCAGGAGTCATGAAGATGAGATCATACCTTAAACCCTTATTCTTCTAGAAAAGAATGAAGGCAGACATAGTCATCTACGTGGCCAGATGTCTAGAATGTCAGCAGGTGAAAGATGAACATAGACATACGACAGGATTAATGAAACCACATGCTATTCTTGAATCGAAATGGGAGGTCATTTCGATGGATTTCATTGTTGGATTTCAATTGATGACAAGGAGACATGACTTGATTTTTGTGGTAGTCGACACTCTGACAAAGAGTGCTCATTTTATTCCTGTGCGTACAATGTATTAGGAACCTGACATAGCTAGATTTTTCATCAGTGAGATTGTGAGGCTGCATGGCGTGCCTAAGGGGATTATATCCGATAGAGGATCGATGTTTATAGGATAATTTTGGACTAGTTTCCAAGAGGCCTTGGGAACCCAACTTAACTTTAGTACCACGTATCACCTGGAGACAGACATACAGATCGAACGAACAAACCAAAACTTAGAGGATATGTTGCATATGTATGTTATGGACAAACAAAAGTGTTGGGAAGAGCTCTTGCAACTTGTAGAGTTTGCGTGCAACAACAGTTATCAAAGCACCATTAAGATGGCGCCTTTCTAGTTTCTTTACGGGCAACCGTGTCAGATGCCTTTGAGTTGGGATAGGATTGAGGATAGGGTCCTGGTGGGACCAGAAGCGATCCAAGAAATGGAATATCAAATGAAAACAATAAGACAAAGGATCAAGGAAGCACAAGATCGACAAAAGAGTTATGCCGATGCGCATAGTGTCGACCATAGTTACGAAGTTGGTGACCGAGTCTTCTTGTGGGTAAAACTGCATAAGAGTTCAATCAATTTGGAAAGGGTGCTAAACTCTCTCCTAGTTTCGTGGGACCTTTCAAGATTATGGAAAAGAAGGGGCCCATGGCCTATAAACTAGCCTTTCCTGATTCTTTGAGGCGTATGCCCAATGTTTTTCATGTATCTTCTTTGAGACATTTTATTAGTAATCCTAAACATGTTATTGAAATGAGTTCCTTGTAGGTATCTGATGAGGGTGCGCTCATAGGGGATCCAATCCACATCCTAGACCATCGCATTCGAGAACTACGACGTCAAACAGTAGATCAGGTCAAGGTCCAGTGGGACAACTATAGTCTGCACTCGACGACTTGGGAGGACGCATATGATATGCGCCATCAGTTTCCATTTTTGTTTGATAGATAGACTTATGATATTGTGATACACTTTATCTCAACACTTATATACTTTGAAACTTCGGGATGAAGTTTAAACCAAGAGGGGGTGTATGTAACATCATGGTCTTGCGTGCACTAATCAAACTTATTCTTTGGGGACACTTGCTTGCAAATGATCTGGGTTATTATATCTGTTGGTCGTTTTGATTATGATTATGAGATATTATGGATTTGATGATATGTTTTTTGGTTTCATTTACATAGATAGGTGTTATTGCCTGGGTTCTCCTGAGTATGTAGGACTTTGGGCCTCGAGGATGTTGAGGCATCGATGAAACCCCTTGGACTCCGGATCGAGTCAGGGAGTGGACTATTGGGTTTGAATGTTGTTGATGTGACATATGTACATATGATTAGATGTTATGATGATTTATTATTATTGCTGACATGATTCTCTGATGGATGCAGGCCGACGATAACTTTCCTATCAGGCTCACATATGGAGTAGAGGGGTCATGCATGACAACTGAAGACATTGAGGGAGAGGTGTGGAAGCAGCCCTGCCACAACCTTCTAGAACTACCACCGTGGCTTGAACTGTAGGTTAACAATTACCTAGTTTGAGAATACCCACGATGCCGTGAGGGAAGACTGTGATAGTCGCTCATGATGATTCTAAGGGGTGTGCAATAAGGCAAGGGACTTATTTCTTAGAGGCCCTTAGTCTCCCACAAGATCACCTAGTGGAGTGTTAATTCCAGTAGTTTGACGTCTACCAAATTCAGTCAAGAGGCGAGTGGCACCCTTGGAGCACATAGTGCATCTTAAAGGGCATGTCACGCAAGGGAAACCGAAAGAGGTGAGTGGCACCCTTGGAACACGTAGTGCGTCCTGAAGGGCACGTCACGATTTTAACTGGTAAGTGAATCAACCTAGTCGGCCTTAAAATAAATGATGTGATAAGTAAAGTTTAATGACTAATTTTTCCCTTAAAAAAATGTCGCCCAACCTAGTGAAATTAAAACCTAGGTCTAAGTAGAACATGTCGTCAAAATAATAATAATAAATAAACATGTAACAAGAAGGGGGGTAAGAAATTCAAACTTATTTATTAAAGTCAAAATTATAATGGAGGATTAAATTTAAAAAAAGGGGTAATGTTTGTTTTTATCTACTTTTGCTAATTTAATTTTTAGTTAAAAAGAAAAGAGGGTAAATGGTTGTTTTTATCTACACTTGCTAAATTAATTTTTAATTAAAAAAAAGAAAAAGGCTAAATGGTTGTTTTAT
>SNQJ01S0200018.1:20407-31814 GCA_010110895.2 Picea sitchensis | reverse complement strand
CCTGGGAGGGAATCCCTTCCTGTGGCTGCGTGTCGTTTTCCCTGTAACCTCAGCCTAACCTAGGATTCCTTGTCTCGAGGTGGAGCTTAGTCCCAGCTCGGGGGTGACCCACTACTGAGCTGATGAGCAGTGTGGTCTAAGGCTAGGAGGTTCGTGGAAGGCCTGCACTTGGTTGGTGGATTCTACCATTGTTAAAAGATAAGTATCTGAGTATGTTTTAATCACGTTTTGCATGACTCTATTTTTTATGCTATCATGATTTCCACTGTGTATATGAATTAGTATGAAACGCTATTGATGGTTAATTATGACAGTAACTCATATGAATACTCTGTGTAGAATGTGTTTATTTGTTTAAATGCATGGGATTTATAATACCTGTATGAGTTATGTACCAAGTGGTGTTAAAGTTTCCTTTTTAAGAGCGATTAAGCCTTGGTAGCTAAAAAGGTGTGCTACAGTTTCGCTAGTGCCTTTACCTTCATGAGGTGTTGCTTTCAAAGCTTTGGGATTTGTTACCATGCCCATACGTTCGATTCCGACTATTGACTCTACCCCCCGGACACTGACTGTGAGTTGGTAACCTTAGTGGATTTTCCTAGGGATCTCATAGGTGACAATGGGAGCTTTTCGTGGTACACATGGTAGATTTTGTATCACACTTTTCAGTACTGCTGGAGGGTTCCCCGTGAAGCATGGATGCTTGCACCAGATAAGGCTAGTTAGTGGAGATAGGGATAATTTCTTCTCACTCCTTCATTCATTGGTCCATGGGACGTAATCAAACCATGCCTTTGTTTGGAAGGTCCCTTTCCACTTTTTCATTGCTTTGGACTCAGGACCTTATCCACCTGGGCTGAATATTTGGAAAAGTTGTTTTCTTGCACTGTTTCTCTTAGGGGTTTTTGTTGGAGTGTTGATTTGTATATTTATACTTAGGTTGTGTAAATGTCACCACTTTTGGATCATTGATTTAAGTTCGTTGAATAACCGCTCCGTTGGTCGGGAATGACCCCTGGTCTTTCTCTTAAAAGCATGGAGCCACCTCCTAGAAGGCGTGGGTTTTTATACCACTAGTTCGCCAGAGTCAGTGCATGAGACTTTTATGGACATGAACAACCCCACAAGGGATGAATCTATGCATAAGAAGGATATGGCCAAAGTTCTTGAGGATACCAACCAAGGGACCCCTGCCCAAGGGGATTCCTATGTTTTTCCTTTCTTTGGAAACGTTGGTTTCCCCTTGATGGCTACTTTGAACATTATTAGGTTGAATGTAGGACTACTAGTTTGGTTGTGGACCACTCCAAATGTCTCAAATTCTCTTGATGATTCTTAGATAAGCACCTTATGTCAGGGGCATCGTATGGATTTTGATCCTTCACCTTCTGCTTCAGCAAATTTTACTTCTCTTCCTCCTCCCCTTTCGGGTGAAAGTCCTGCTACTAGTAACCAGAAGTCTAAAAGGATTAGGAAAAGGAAGAGTAAGAAAAATAAGTCACCAACCTCTGCTAGTCATGTTGGATACCTGTCACCAGCCTCTACAAGTCATGTTGGCGGAAAAAAAACAGTCTCTATGAGTCATGCTGGGAGAAAATGTCACCAACCTCGACAAGTCATGTTGGAATCTTGTCACCAACCTCTTCTATTCACGTTGGAGACATGCAACCATCCTCTCCTAGTCATGTTGGGGGAAACTCATCAGCCACTACAAGTCCTGTTGCGGGCACTGATACAGTTGAGAGGCCTGGATGTATAGGACATAAGCCCAAGTTCCCTTGTAAGTTTGGAAAAGAGAACACCTTACTCATTTGTGCCCTACTATTTTCATGGTATGAGAAGCATGGTCCTTGTCTGATGACTCTTCTAGTTCTAAGTCATCTTCGGTTTCCTAGCATTCTAATCAATCTTCGGTTGATAAAGTGGTTGTGCCGATGCAATCTTCGGCCAACACCACTCCTTTTTTGGGGGTGATGCATCTCTTGACCATGTTTTCTTGCATCCTATTCAATAGTGGTTGCGGAAGTGCTTGCGTCGATGCAATCTTCTATTGATGCTACTCTTCTCTTGGAGAGTGACAAGTATAAGGAAGTGGTCTCACCGATGCAATCTTCGACTAATCCCACTCTTGTTTCGGGGAGTGATGTGACTTTTGACCCTGTCCTTAGAATTTCCAGTTCAGTACCTTCTGAACAATGGAGAATTCTTCTCTCTTCGAGTATGCCCCCCCCAAGTCCTACAATGGTTTTATTTGATTAGAATAATCTTGTAAAGCCTCACCTTCCTTCTTTTTCACCCTTCCAGATAATGGTTGGAGTTAATAAATTAGTCATTTTCCTAACTATTGTAGATGAAGGATCCTCTGCAAGTATTTTATCATCCTTGGCTTGGAAAGCTTTGGGTTCTCCCAAGGTTGTGTCATCTACTAGTGAGATGCTAACTTTCAACCAAAGGGATATTTCCCCCATGACTTTGGGTCAAGTCACAACATACTGAGACTGGATTGACAAGACTAAAATATTCCCTCACAAACAAACATGCAAACTGAAAAATAACTACTTTTCGCTAGGAGAGAGTAGGGAAAGAGAAAAGGAGAGAGTGTGCATCGTAAACTCTTCATTCGATGTCAATCCCTGCTCCTTCTTTTCAAAGCGCTCTTGATCCTTTGTCAGAACAATCCTGCAAAATGAAATCAATACAAATGTTACAACGAGGTAGTTACATAATCAAGTAGCATAAGTATTATATCCAAAGAAAACATGAAAAGTGATAACATACTATATTGCAATGAACACAAAATTGGAGGGAAAGAGAACTCTTCTATTAACACCAGATATCAAAGTTAGTTACAACTTGACTCCCTTATGGCACTGCTTCGGAGACAACCACCGAGGTTCCTCAACAGATCCTGCAAGCATCTACTCAGCTATGAGACTCTTCCTTGAATATCCCAATAAGGATAAGGAGACACCTTATGACTATATAAGAAGGAAGAAACATTGGAAAATGACTTTTCAGGTTGGGGTATGATATTCAGAGGAAAAACAAATAGGGAAGCTTGCTAGATCTCAACATCATAACCTTGCATTCCTATAAGTTCACATCCTTGCAATTTATTCCTTTGTGTCTCGACACCTTATCCCTAAGGAAACATTCCCTGAGTGTCCTTATCTTGCACATGTTTTCTGTGCATTGATCATAAGTATTTTCCTTGCTCTCTTGAACTAGTTTGGTTTCCTACGACACTTGTTTCCTCCATTGTACTATAGCATTCTTTTATGCTTTTTCAGGGTTTTATAATATGAAAAAGAAAAATAAAATAAAAAAACCAAAAATAAGGGGGGAAAGCGTTTATCTCTTTTGTTGGAAGTAGTCTTGTCTCCCTTGAACAAAGCACAATCTTGAGTCAATATCTCATCATTTTGGGTCTAGTATGGATTTAAGAGACTTTTTCTCATTTTTGAGTTTTATCTCCCCCGGTTGGTTATTCTTCCAACCATATGGAGTGTTTGTTGATGCCTCCTGTATCACAAATGTATCCCAGTCTATAGTCCATGTTTCCTAAGTCACACAATGTCTAGTGCTTATGTTCAAGGGAAAGTTTCAACCTGAGTTGGACATTCTGCAGTTAGTTTATGACCTTGCAAGTCATCCTTCCCAAGTCAGTCAAGTCAATCTCATCATCACAAGTATTTGTCTCTTCATCCAATTTCTTCCAAATCTTTGGCCTTTTTCCACCCCTCACGTTGGATGATGAAGGATGCCTTAATGCCTTCCTCCCAACAGATCTCTTCCCATCGAATTTGACACATTTTTCTCTGGGATAGGGATCTAGAGTTATGTTTGGTACCTTGGGGATTGCAATCATCAATGGAAAACTCCCTCACTATTGACAGTGGGAATACATCAATGTCCCCTGATCGATAGATTCTACTAGGTGTTCGAAATCATCTCATTTATTCACACTTGTTATATTGTACCATGGTACCTTGACACCTATTATCATCATCGGTGGGTTGTATCGTGTTTGTTAATGATATATATCAATGAACGATAATCAAATGATGTCTCATTATGTTCGACTTTGACTCATCTCTTCACATAGTGTAGACATGCACAACGATGGAACGTTGTGAAGACCTCAGGTGAAGTACGAGCACCATGTCTTTTGTTCTCCTTCACAACCCATATGGTGCCACCTCATAGACATTGGTACCTACAAAGGATCATCTTGTTATTTCCCTTGGTTCCAGATATCCTTTGTTCTTGATCTTGAGACATAGCTCCACTATGTGTCTATTCGTGGCTATGATCTATTTTGATATGGATCCATTGTGTATTTTTCATGGCCATTCTTGCTACTTCATTTATATCGCATGGATCCATCGTGTATTGTTCATGGTTGTGGACTATATCTATATTTCACATATGCCATGGATCCGTAGTGTACTTGATTTGGTAGCCATGCATATATCACTCTTGATCATGGGTATGCTCGACTTGGGAAGAGAATACTCTTATTTGATCTTTGTTGATGGTTGTTTTTCTTGGATCAGTTGTTTGAGAAACTTCACAAGTTTACTTCATTGCATCCTCTCCTCTTAGAGTTTATAATGTATTTCAGCCATCATTTTTCCCTTCTGACCTCACACATTAGGGGGAATCTATTATAGCAAAAATTTTCACACCTATGCATTTGTGTCATGGCCTAAAATTTTCCCTTGGCTTGCTAGACAAATTCCCAACTTGCCTCATCCAAATTATCTAAAAAAAATGTATTTTTCACATATCTGCGGGCTCCTTTGATGAAACACATAGACATCCATGACTTGTTAGTGTGAAACCCACATATGCCCTAAAAAATAATGAAAAATAAAATAATTCCAATTTTTTGGGCGTGTTTTTTGGTGGCTCGTTTCCCAATGTCCCCATGCCTGTACAAAATGGATTCCAACTTCCCTAATCCATTTGGGGAAGATGTAAAAGCACCATTGAGGGCTAGCATGAGGACAAGTCTTTTTGTGCAAGGTTATGTTGTTGAGATCTAACAAGTTTCCCTATTCCTTTTATCCTCTGAGTAGCATCCCCCAATCTGGAAACTCCTTTTCCAATGTTTCTTCCTTATTATATAGTCATAAGGTGTCTCATTATCCTTATTGGGCTATCCAAGGAAGAGCCTCATCGTTGAGTAGATGCTTGAAGGATCTGTGGAGGAACCCGATAAGGTGGCTCTGAAGTAGTGCCAAAAGCGAGTCAGGTTGTAACTAACTTTGATATTTGGTGTTAATAGAAGAGTTATCTTTCCCTCCAATTTTGTGTTCATTGCAATACTATATGTTATCACTTTTCATACTTTCTTTGGATATAACACATGATATATGTTACTTGATTACGTAACTACCTCGTTGTAGCATTTGTCTTGATTTCATTTTGTTAGGAGCGCTTCGAGAAGCAGGAGCAGGGATCGACATCGAACGAATGGTTTAAGGTGTACACCTTCTCCTTCTTTCTTTCTCTACTCTCTCCTAGTGAAACATATTTATTTTCTAGTTTGCACATTTGTTTGTAAGGGACTATTTAGTCTTCTCAATCTAGCTTCGAAAGTCTTTCTACTAGTAACTAGAAGTCTAAAAGGAGTAGGAAGAGGAAGACTAAGAAAAATAAGTCACCAACCTGTGCTAGTCATGTTGGAGACCTGTCACCAGCCTCTACAAGTCATGTTGGGGGCAAGCAACTAGCCTCTGCGAGTCATCCTGGGATCAAACATCCAGTCACTTCTAGTCATACTGGCATCGAGTCATCGACCTCGAGGAGTCATGTTGGAATCTTGTAACCAACCCCTCCTAGTCACGTTGGAGACATAAAACCATCATTTTCTAGTCATGTTGGGGGCAACCCACTGGCCACTGCAAGTCATGCTGGGGGCACTGATATGATTGAGAAGCCTACACATATAGGAAGAAAGCCCACGTTCCCTTGTAAGGTTTACAAAGGAGATCACCTTACTCATTTGTGCCCTTCTATTATCATGGTATGAGAAGCATGGTCCTTGTCTGATGGCTCTTCTAGTTCTGAGTCATCTTCAGTTTCCCAACATTCTAATAAATCTTTGGTTGACAAAGAGTTCATGTCGGTGCAATCTTCAGCTGACACCACTCTTGTTTTGCGGATTGATGCATCTCTTGACCATGTTGCCTTACATCCTATTCAACTAGTGATTGATAAAGTGGTCGGGTCGATGCAATCTTCGACCAATCCCACTCTTCTCTTAGAGAGTGACATGTCTAAGGAAGTGGTCTCGTCAATGCAATCTTTGGTTGATCCCACTCCTCTTTCGGGGAGTGATGTGCCTTTTGACGGTGTCCTTAGAATTTTCAGTTCGGTACCTTCGAAACAAGGGGGAATTCCAGTCTCTTCGAGTACACCCCCTCCAAGTCCTAGGATGGTTTTCTTTGATTGGAATAATCTTGTAGAGCCTCGCCTTCCTTCTTTTCCACTCTTCTAGATAATTGTTGGAGTTAATAAATTAGGCATTTTCCAAACCATTGTAGATGAAGGATCCTCTGCAAGTCTTTTATCATCCTCGGCGTAGAAATATTTGGGTTCTTCCAATCTTATGTCAGCTACCAGTGAGCTACTGGCTTTCGACCAAGGGGATATTTCCCCCATGACTTGACACAAACTAGGAGAATCCCTAGTATGGTTGACCAAGGGAGAATGTTTCTATCATTCTAGGAGAAGCCTTGGAGAGAGCTTATGCTACCATGACTATGACGTAATTCTCATTATGTCCCTTATGAGAATAATGTGGGGATTTTATGTAGGTGCGTAAGGAAATTGTGATTGTGAAACTCCATTACAACTAAAATTTTTTGGAGTCCCTAAGAGAGAGATTTTGTGTTCGACCTATGTTGGATACCTAGAGGGAAGTGGGATATTGCAAGGGACTGTGTGACAAAAAAGTGGATCTTATTTCTTAGGTTGTGTGAGTTGAAGGGGAAAGAGATCTAGTGGATTGGAATTGTTGTGGGAGTTTATAGCTTGTGAGTAATTGGGAAAAATCGAAAAATCGGTCATGTTTGAAGACTGAAACTAGCCCTAGGAGAAATTTTTTCTTTTGTAGCACTAAAGCTAATCATAGGAGAAAAAATTTCCAGCAAAAGTGTCTCTTTCAGAAAAATTAAGTACCACAAAACTTAAAGTTGGGTGGAATGTCCAACATGTGTAACCACTTAGTGTATTATTTCCATAAAAATAAGTGTCATGGTTCATTCATAATTATGTGGAATATAATGTTGTTATGTTATTAATTAAATGTTATGTATATTAGGAATTTGAATGTTATTCTGTTATAAATTAAATGCTGTGTATATTATGAATTTATGTTATATATATATAAATATTCATTTGCAATCATGCATGAATTACTTGTGTGAGAGTTGCATTGCTTGGTTTGCATTCATAAATCATTTCATAAAAGTACAAAAGAAGATGAATTATGGTATCAAAGTTTAAAAGGTGGATTTCGACATACCTAAATAGATGGTTAATTTTATTATGGATGGGAGGAAATTTGAAATGTATATAAGGGTGGCTGGATAAGTTACACCTACAATGTTTAGTGGAACTACAATGTTTAGTGGTGAATAAAATATATAATAATTTGCATTCCTACTCCTCTTAACATTGCCTGGTAACTCTTCTTCATTGCAACAAGCTTTCCTTTAACAAAGATGCATACCAAGCTTAACACTACTCATATCTATCAACTCTGGAAAAATCTAAACAAAAATAGAGAGCACGTGGTACCAAATAGAATGTTGACCCGTGAAAGCATATCGCATTACATCAGAGTTGATGCCAATGCACTGTCAGCAATGTTAACTATTTATTGTCAATGCCCCTCAATTCCTGAATGTCACGCGTATCACGGGCTCTTTAGTAGTGTCAGTATATTGACCATCTTTGTATTGCGTGCTCTCTTACGTGTTTGCGCGAGGAAGTTTTAGATATATTATGAGAGAAAACGTTGTCATACATTCCACGGAGACCACGGAATAGAGAGTCTCGCGTAATCTCTTACGTATATGCGCGAGAAAATTTTAAATGTATTATGAGAGACAACGCTGCTATACATTCCAGTGATAGCACGGAAGAGAGATTCGCATGACGTTGGAAACCATGATCAGAATATTGACATTTCAAAGGATGGAAAAAGTAAAACGCTATTGTTTTCTAAATTTGATTCAATGTTACCTGCGCCGAATGGATTAAACTTTGGTTAGTTTTAAGCTCGACTGAATTCCATCTCCATAACAATAGCATAAAGACATTAATCTGTTAACTCGATAGTGATAGTGGGTATATTATTTTTACATTTTGATGTATGATATAAATTTATTGAGTGGAACTAATGGTAAGTTAAGGATATCTATTTCTTCTTTGAAGTTCCTTAGGTCACACGGTCAAATCCTTGTGTATACTTCTACGTAGAGTAGAGTTTAGTAGTCAAATCCATGCTTTAAGGAAGTCCCTTGTCCCAAAAACAAGGGGGTTCAAATTTAAAACGGAGCTTGAAACAATGCTTCATAATCAATTTAAATCATTTGAAGACAAGATTGAGACAAAGATAGAAAATAGAAATTTAGGGTTGGAGAGTGAGTTGCACAAATGGAGACTAGATTACAATAAATAGTAAAAGAAAGCCAAGAAAAAAAACAATCAACCCAAGAAGAGAGGTCATAGAAAATCGTAATCTTAGGAATGAGATTACAAAACTAGAAGAAAAGCTAATTAGCAATTTGGCTATACATCATTTGGAACCTAAGTTAGATATCAAACTCATCAAAGAAGAAATGAACAAGATCGTAGAATTAGACCATGAACATAGCAAAGGATCCTTGAACCTCATAATTTTTTATGTAAAAGAGCAAAAAGATGAGGACACCCTCGCAATGGTCAAGGAATAATTAAAAAATAAATCACAAATTGAGACGACTTTCCTCATAGAAGCAAAGAGGTTGAGAAAAATAATTGAACATAAATATAGGTTGATTCAGGTTAAGGTAAACTTTATTGACCATAAATATGGTGTACTCAACAAAAATCCAAGCTTAAAAGGGTCAAGAATATTTGTCAATGAAGAACTCATTCCATAGGACCAACATGAATTAAGGAAGTTCAAAAGGTGAAAGAAGGCAAGAAGGAAGAGAAACGGGCAATCATTTGGAATCAAAAGGCTATTATTAGGGATAGAGACCAAAACGATAATGATAAATAGCAATTTGGGACACTCTGGATCCTCTTTTGGAACTGTTGTGGTTTTCCATAGAGTAAAGGGCCTATACTAAGTTGGATCTCAAGTGACATTGACATTATTCTCTTAGTTGACATTTGGGAGCATGAAGAATGTAAGGTCCCTAATATTGAAGTATTTATTTTGTGTTCCACATGGAACAAGAAGTCATTTCGTAGAGGGATTGGAGGCATAGAATGTGACAAAAAAATGAACATTTCTCCTCACATATGGCTTCATAAGAAAGCTCCTCTCAATCGGTATATATGGATGGAGATATCTAATCTATTAACTCTAAGAAGATTCCTATAGCAATATGTTATTTCTCACCTATTAACTCTACTTTTTATACAAAAAACAATCTATATAAGAATTGTCCCTACAAAAGCTTAGAGCAAGATATCTACAATATGAAAGATGAAGGTAGTACCCTCTTGTTAGGAGACTTTAATGCTAGAACTGCAACCAATCAAGCTATTATTTTAAGCAATGACTCCAACTCTAATCCTCTTTGGCTAGATGAGGACATTATTTTAGCTAACAGTTACAAAAGAAACTCTTAAGAACTTATCGAGAATTTGTTTGGTACTAGTTAATCAAGCTCTATAGCTCTCAAGATTTGATAATTTGCAATGGTCTAAAGAAGTGGCCAAATTCTAATAGGATGACTTGTATCAATGGGTTGGGTAATTGATGCAGGAGCATCGTCAGCACATCAAGCGAGCCAACGCGGAAGCAGAGGACAGCTGGATAAGCCAGCACAAATTTTGAAAATGCTTTGGAATTGTTGCGCAAATCTTAATGAAGCCATTTATGAAGGCGCACTTTGTATATTGTAATGGACCTTGAGCGGATAGCTCTCGTCCTTAGGTAGATGAGGCATTTAATATAGTTAATGCAGTTAGATAGGAATTTAATTCTAGATTTGATAGCTTAGAATCCAAGAGGGAAAACGGATATAGACACCCTCATTGTATCATTGTAACATTAGCCTGAGCAAAGAATTGTATGAAGAACACCCATGTACATACATTTGAATTAATAGAGGAAAGATTTGATTCAAATTCATGGATTGTGTTATTTTCTCTGTGTAATTGATGTTATGCTCATGAATGTTTGCTTCTTGTCATACATTTGTTTTTATATGCTGTGTATGTGATTTCATGGTGGAATTGAAGTCTTAAAGGAAGAGTGAATGAGTTTCAATTGTTTCTCTAATTGAACCAGAGGATTCCTGCAAGGAGTGCAGTCGAATTGTCCGCAAGGAGTGCGTTGACAGAAGGGTTCAATTAGAGATAACTTTTGTTCTCACTTCTTCGAAAGTGAAGTAGGTTACAGGAGCCGTGCAAGGAGTGCGCAGGGCAAGCTAAGACTCAGAGTTGCGATTCTGAGCAAGGGTATTGAAGATTGTTGCTGCAAGAGTGCACAGAGTCGAAAGACTTCAACACTTCGACGTTGTCGAAGATTTGCCGCAAGGAGTGTGTGCAAGAAGTTTCCAAAAAGATTGAAGTTGCGGAGAAGCTCAGGAGGAGTAAGCCTTCGAATTCACTGAAGGATAAGCGCAGGGGAGCTGCTATTGTGAGTCCGAGAGAAGTGTCGCAGGTTTGCAAGAAAACGATGAGTTCTGTGGAAAAACGGTTCGTCATTTCGTAAATTGTACAAGGAAGGAACGGATGGACGAAATTCTCCGAGGAGATTTCGCAAATCTCCGTGAGTCGTTGAATCTTGCGGAGGTGCAAGGAGGTTACAGTGCAGGTGTGGAAGAGGTTCGAAGCTCAGGAGGGCAGGAGCCATCGATCCGAGTCACGAGAGCCATCAGATCTACATGTAATATCGTGTATCAGGAGTTCGCAAGTCAAAGCTCCAAGTTCTTGCAACAGAATTCGCGATAATGTGATACGCAATGTTCCGAAAGGCTAAGGAATAGCGTGTGGGCCACAACAGGCTTAGTGGAGTACAGGTGGCACGAAGTTATTGGGATCTCTCCACGAGAAGCCCCGAAATATTGGTGTTAGGATTCGCGATCCTGCGAAGTCTGAAGTCCTGACGAGATAAGGAACCGTTGAAAAGTCAACTCGCGAGCGTATCGGCGCATCAGGTATCGGAGGTTGG